>LVTN01000759.1:26068-128009 GCA_001649415.1 Musa itinerans
TCGGGATTATTTAGGATATGTGTTTAAAGGTGAATCGGTCTCATTATCGTGATCTCATCACAATCTGATTCCCATTGCACAGATCTAAGGACATCACTATATATATATATATATATATCAAACAATGTTTGATTACATGGAGGGAGGGAGTCTGCCATTTTTTGTTTTTTCTCTTTTTATATAACCAGGAATCTTGCAGGAGAACTACAGGAATTAGAAAAAAAAAGCCAGATTCGTAGAGCGAGAGAAGTTGGGACAAAGTTGCATCGGCAATGATGGCCAAAGGAAAGAACCATCCCTCGTCTGCTCTGCTCCTCTTGCTCTCCATCACCGGACCAGTGGAACACCCTTTTCACGGGTCGGTGTCGCTTTTAAACACATCCCTCAAATTTAAATCGTCACCATGATGCAACAACCCAACATATAAATTGTTGTTCTGTGAAAACAGCAAATAACTCCTCTGTCTCTCCGGTTCCAGATCGAATACCATTTTACGAACACTTTCTTTCTCTCCTCTCCTCTCCTCTCACATAACTGGCATCTAAATCATGTTTTTCTATGCTCCAAGGATTTGGAAGCACCGGATCAACCTCCAGGAGAGCAGATGTAGTGCTCCTGATGATGCGTCCATAAAAAGCCACCGGTCTTCTTCACCACCACACGTAGGTTGTCAATAACTAGGAAACAATTTATCCAGGGAGGGACACGGCTAAATTTCATCAAAAGAAGATATATCATTGAAAGCCCCTATTGTCCATGTAGAGGAGGTCGACCACCTTATCAATTTGGAGTACAATGGAACTCGAGAGGCTTATAGTTACGACCGAATTGTGAATAGAACTGCATTTCGTGGTACAAATATCCGATGATGATGATGATTGGCGATGCTCAATAATGCGAGTGACCATCTTTATTCACTTGGCACAAATGAATATTGTTCTACTTGCGACTTTCTCTCTAACGCTCTTGTCGTTTGTGGACGACAAACGAAATCAGTATTGACTTGCCTCGGGTTGAAGCCTGCCCTTTATTCGCTGACTAACAATTCCAAATGATAAAGGTTTGACTTGGGCACACCTTGGTCGTCTGTGGTCCTCCCGATTGGAAGTTAGGTCATACTCGTTCTTGGCTTTCCACCCTTAAGAAAGGTCAAAACCACCCAACCCATTGGATTTTGCTCTTTGTCTGGTTGTGCCACCCTATATTCTCTCTCTCTCTCTCTCTCTCGCGTTATCTGTCATCAACAAACGGGAACGGTTGCCTCCCACTTGCGCTACTTATCCCTGTAAACTTGAAGCAAAAACTTTACTTCTTTAACACTATGATTTCTTATTCATGGTCCTTTTAATTTACCACACACCGAGATAGTTGGCAATCAAGGTTTGTCCTACTCGTTCTTTAATACTAGGAAAAAAACCAATTTTATGGCAATGGTTTTGTTATCCTAATAATGGTTCTTTATTAACAGGTAACAAGACCTTTTCTCCGCAAGTAAAATTCTCACCAAAAGAATAAACAAGTAATAATCAATGATGAAGCCCTCCGAAGAAGAGGACTGGGACTCGTTGTTACCTCACATGGGGAATTGGGTCCACCCTGTCGCATTGATGATGAAAAGTTGACCGAGGAATGGTGGTTTGGAGGACTACGGCATCTCACTTCATTTGCTCCACCACCGCTTGTGTCAATAGGACGTGTCAAGTCCATCGAGTCAACCCATTTTCTGGAAGCCGACCTTGCGTAAAAAATCTTTGGGAAAGCCGCCCATGGTTAACGTATCAGTGGTAAGAGCGAGAACAGCAGCGAAACCAGGTTGTGTCGCCTTATTATCGTTATTTTCATGTCACTTGATGTATGCTTTCCACATGATTATTGTTTTCCTGGCTATACGTAGCAAACTTTGGCAACAATCATGTCGAGTATGTCAATCCACATATGGCGATCGTTCGATAAGGATTCAAGAGAAATGCACGTGATGCTGATTATTAGGATAGAAGGCTTGCAATCAAAACAGCAGGTAATATATAGTATATTCTCCTCGGTATGTTTAGATGCTAGCCAGGCAGGAGTGTTTCTGACATCAACTTTGGCGACAATTGCATGCTGTGTCTACAGAATGTGGATCGACATGTGTTACTCAGTCATCTTCATGCCCCACAAATGTCTCGATATGTCTTCATCTAGTTGGTGCAAGAGAATATTCATGAGCCATCTTCTCATCTGAGTGCTCTACTGGTTTTTGTCGGCAGAAATGGCTGCATTCTTCCCACCTAGACAATCAATCCATTTGGTATCGGTCGGTTCTGCGTTTGTACCTTCAAGAAACAGGAATCTGAAAACTTTCACAAAAGAGATGGAAACAAGAAGCTGAACCATTTTCTTCTTTTCCTATCTATAAGTTTCTTTGTTTTTCTTTTTCTTTTCCTTTTTTGGGTGGTAACACCAAATTCTACGGTTACAACGAGAGCGATTCCGGTGAAGCACTCGTGGTTTCTGTCTCTTGAAATTTTGAGGATGAAATATTTTGCTGCCAAGAAAAATAGAAACAAATGAAAGCATCTTTATGATATATGGAGAAGAACGGGGAGAGAGAATAAAGGATTTTAAGACCACATTTCATTATTCATCTAGATTTACTCTACATGGACTGTATATATATGATCAAGTGGACCATGAGCCATCTTGATTAAGATATAGTATTTCAGAAAGCTTGGAATTCTAGAAGGCAATATTGTCTGAATTATTTTTTATCAGATACGTTAAACATGCTCAGATGCACAAAAGTATTTGCATAATGGACGAAATATGATTTTTGTGCAATTTGATAGAAGACTGACTAAGATGGGTCATTTTGAACACAGTAAGCACACGTTATAGGAAAAAAGGAAAAAAGTTGGAAACTATTTAAGTATATAGCATATAGCACTCACTTCTCTCCGTCATTAAAATTTGCTAAGAGGAGTTTGGTTTATGTCAGGCTCCGGAAGTGTCTCTCCCTGTGTGGCCGTGGCTCCCACTCGGTCTTCTTCACCGCCAGACGGCAAACCAATGATATCTCCTACTATTTTATATCGGACTCCAGAAGCTGCGTGAGTAGAACCAATCGCTGTCTCGGTGGCTTTTTATATTGATCCCCTGAATAATTTGATAAGAAGCAATTCAGCAATTTTCCTTTCTCCTTGCACATCAATGTCCTCGTTGAGCTGATCTCTATGGTGATCTAATTTTCTTTGTTTTGTTTGGGGTAGTAGATATCCGTAGCTAGTTGATGTGTCCTTCGATTCACGTGATTTGGGCGTGGCAAGCAAACTTCTTTTCATTTCAAATGTAGAAAAAGGAGGAAATACATGGGAGAGATAGGGATTTTCCTCGGTATATACAAATAAATGATTGCCAAGTTGACGTAACACATCTGCTAGACTAAAAACACTAATTTCGTTTGAAAGAGGGACAGACACGGATGATGGAGTATGTCATTTCCCACAGCATTATTCGGGTACGTGTGTACTACGTCAAATGGCAATAGGCAAAGCTGGATGATGGACACACGGACGAGGACAGAGAAAGGAAAGGAAAATGATACTAATAATAAAAAGGAAAGAGGAAAAAAAAAAAGAAGAAAAAGCTAGGAATGTGCGGAGTGTCGATCACGGGCTTCGTTTGACTCTTAGTGGAGAGAAGAACGGGGGTCAGGCTCAGGTTGGGCCGGAGCACGCGCGCGTGCTTTTCTGTGGGACCCACTCTGACCTACGACATCGCTGTCACCAGCATGACCTCACTCGGATCTGGTACGCTTTGGGATCGGAGTCCCAAAAACCAACATTCATTCCTCCTCGACTTGCGCACCACCACCACCGCCTTGGCACCACTGCATTTCTTTTGACTCGTGGACGGCGTCGGCGAGTGTGTCGGAGCTCATGGATCCGATTCGCACAAAAAAATATATAAAATAAAAAAAAAGAAACGAAAATTCTCAGACGATTGGTAGACTAATAAGCCACATGGAGGAATGCTGAATGGTTCTCACCAGTCAAAAGAAAACAAAAGAAATTATATATCCTTAATTCTCACGTCAAGAGGAGCATCACAAGTAATAAAGTAGGAAATCACATTTGTTTTCCATGTCAACGCACCGCGCATATCATGGGAGCAAATTTGTCATGAATCCGCGTGTAGGCCTCTCTGGATTAAACTTGTAATCTGATGGAATTTAAGGTTAAAACAAACACGGACGAGCGACGTATTAATAGCAGATAACGAGTAGTTGAAGAATGGTTGATTGGATCCATATAGCGTAGGAAGTCACTCTCCTCTCCTGCAGGGAAGAACACATGTGTCGATGGCCAATATCATACATGCATGTTCACCCCACCCCCTCTTCTAGACTAGTCTTCTTTTGCCATAGGCTGCCTCTTTCATTCTATATAAATTATTTTTCTAGCAACGTATCTGACGAACTCGAAATGAACTCTCAAATACATAATCTGAGAGGCGGCTGAAGCAAGCGACGATGAGCAAGTGCAGAACGTGTACCCATGAGCTTAATTAATTTCCAAGCGTTTTAACACCTATGAATGATACCGACTCATGTCTTAGGTGAAGCGAGCTTTCTGAATCAAGATACACCTTACCACATCAACTGAACCTTTAGTTATAGAAAAAAAGAAAGGGCAGATATGTACGTGAGCAAGCCATTGGTTGGATTAAGGTCCAGAGTGCGACAGTACGTAGTTGGCTTTATAAATACTAAAAAGAATGACAAGTTCTTGGCATCACCTTAAAAACACACAAACATTCAACCACTGATATCATTACCAAGCCGTGGGTTGCCTAGTTAATCATCCCAAGGATTTAACGAGTGTAATCATCTGGTTCGTCAGGGTTGGACTCAGGCTTTAAGAGCGTATCCACAGAGTTAAAGCTGACCAGCGTTATATATAAAAGATCCTTTTCGACAGACCCAAGTAGAAGCTGTTGAACCACCACGGATTATCTTGGAGTTGCGATGGTTGAATAGGTAAGTGACAAAGAGCAAACTCCAATTAAATGGTCGAAATGGGGTGTCAAGTATAACAAGACGAATCATTGGAGGGGCCTAAGCAGATAATTGAAGTGCTAATCAAACAGCATGGGAAGAAGTCATTTTAATATCTAAAAGATGTAAATTTTCTAAGCTAATGTCATAGATGCTTAGATAAAATTTATACAATATAAATCATGCTTTCCGACCTGGATGAGCATCCTTTAACCCCACAGTATTCTAATATCTTGAACGATTATGAAATGCCTGTTTTTTTTTTTAATACTTTTAATAAAGATTGAACGATTGGCTTTCTGAGGACTAAATCCTAGATATAGTGCTATAATTCAAAGCATCAAATTGTCACTTTTTATTTTTATTTTTATGGCACCTTTTCTTTCCCCAGACGGAGAACACTTTGCACAGTTGTGACATGAAGGAAGTGGCCTCTAGGATTATAAAAAGGTAGATCGATAACTAAGTCACAAACTTGCAAAACACGTCCGTTGCTTGAAGTAATAGGAATTATAAAATTCTCGTTGAGTAGAAAGGTGTCTTCTATGGGCCCACTGATCGAGACTAACCAATCAATCCTCACCTACTTCGCGTTCTGATTTAGCCACAAATTAAAGAATCAGATCAACCCAACATTCGAAAAAAAACTCATACGTTTATATTATATGAGAGAGAGAGAGAGAGAGAGAGAGAGAGAGAGAGAGAGGACCATGGAACAGCTCCACTTCTTGTTTCTAGCAGGAGTGCAACAAATGGAATGGCGCGACCAGAGTTATCCATTTATCCCGTACCAGAAGACACGGACCCAGAATGGTGGGCTTCTTTATTTTCTTTTCCTTTGTTTCCCCTCCCTACCTACAAAATAGAAGACACCATGAGAATACTAAACTGGCGTTTGTGCTTGCGGATTATGCTCGTTGGACGCCCACCCATCCAGGTTCGGTTTACGAGGAGGACCACAATCCAATCCAATTAAAAAAAAATGCAGTTGATTCCAATTTCGATTCCAATGATGCAAGCTGCAGCGTCATATTTCCTTTATCGGTATAGTGAATTGTATTTTCACCAGCAAGATGAAAAGCCAAGTCCTACTTGGCTTGCTTGCTACACTGTTGTTGCGTCCGTAGATTGGTGTTGGACGAACCTTAGTAATTAAGTATTGCTGATTACGTCTCACTACCTAATTGTTAATTATACTCTTCCACATGAAATGATATATTACGTCGCCATATTGCAAATACTCTATAATCCATTATCATTGCATTTAGATGCACGCAGCCTTTGCCCCCTTCGTCCGGTTGCCGCTTCTTAAAATATAGACGCCATACTAATAATCTTCTTTCACGAAGACACAAATTATTCTCTGTTAGATGCCACTGGTGATTGGGAATTCGAATTACATATAATTAATTTGAGTGTTCCTGATGAGATAGCTCTTTTGGCATACGACTATTTACTATATCGATGGGTATGGCGCACAACGGGAGAGAGATTATGGAATAGTACATGGCGAGAACTGAATCCTGGGGTTCTTGGGCCCAGGCAAAAGATCTTAAAAGAATCAACCAAATGTCTGCACCGATCTCAGTGCATAATAGACACAGAGATCACACGGTCGAGTGGACGCGTGCGATAATATTAGGGTTGCATCCCTTAGACGTGGGACATAAACTGCTTTATACATCGGTTTTCATCCGTGTCTCTGAGATGCATACTGGAGGTGAGCAGAGGTCTCTCTCTCTCTCTCTCTCTCTCTCTCTCTCTCTCTCTCTCTCTCTCTCTCTCTCTCTCTCTCTTCTGTAGCTAGAGCAAAGGCCTGACTAGTCTCCTTTCGTGTCTTGATCAGGAGATTAAAGTAGAAGAGTCTACATCGTTTTTCTTTTGTGCTGAAGCGAATATACAAAAATTCTGCGGAAAAAAGGAAGCACATTAGTCTGTGACAACCATGTAAATTGGTTAAAAGCAAACCGCTTCGTTCCATTTCGCATCTTGACGCTTTCCCTTGTCAAAGGTCAAACGGGAGCAAACGTGTGGTCACAACCCAAATCGTCCACCCTCAAATGGTTTTTGGTATATATAAGCGATTCGGGACTCCATCCCCCCCAACTCTTTCTGTCCAACCCAAGATCCCAAGGAAGCTATAGCCAAACGCTAGAGAAGTGGAGCTGCACAGCTCCATGGCGGACGATTTCCAGACAGCTGGAACATGCAGCGGAGGCAGCGTGTGGAACCCCGCAAGGAGTATCACCGCCATCGACATGCCGGCGGCAGTCTCGTGCATCGCAGACATAGCCGGCAACGCCTCCAGCTGGGCGGCGGCCGAGTTGGTAGACGGCAAAGCTCGGTTCTGTGACGAATCATCGGTCTCCGGTAGCTCTGTGAATTTCCGAGGCAGTCGTAAGGTCCAGCAGGCGACTGCCGCCCCTTCCGTGATTAACTCCACCTCGCAGTTACCTATCTTGGGTAGCGCAACTCCTTCCATGGATTGGAGCACTCAAGGTTCAGTGTAAGTTCTCATGTTTCCTTTCACATCTAATGTTCATGCGACTTCATATATCACTTACCGTTAGATCTGTGCGGTTGATTATTGACATAAATCAATGATCGATGAAGTAGGAATCGTGCGAGGGGTGACGAGACCAGTTTCCATGCCATGCTCCACGAAGAAATTAGTGCAAGAGCCATATTCGGGCAATATCAATCCATCGAATCCAATCAAGTCCAAACGGGTATCGAGACAACCATGAATCTTCCAAGGGATGCGGACCAAAATTTCGTATTAGACCATCGTCATCTTAGCTCCGGTAACGAGTCAGGCGATGTCGGTGTTAGCAGCTACCCCCTCTTCATTTCATCCTCCTACGGAAGCCCGTCGTCGATGTTGCAGGGTATCTTAGAAGCCGAGAGTAGAACGCTGCAACCACCTGTTTACGATGACTGGGCCACCAATTACCAGTCACCGATGATGGATTGTCGGGATAGCACGAACGAGCTGCTCCAATCGTCGTGGCCTCAATTGCTGAAATTTTCACCTCCGAAGCATCATCCTGGAAACCTGCTGCAGTTCTCCAACAACGCTCCCTTCTGGAATGCGACGGCCACTGCCTCCGTCAGCGAAACGAACTCAGGCTCTTGTTCAACAGCACCCTCGCAGCTCGACAAGCAGGTTTTTGACGAGAAAAATATCGGCAGTAATTTCACAGATATGGTAATATATTATTAGAGTAACGCGAGTTATCAACTTTCTTCTACAAGTTAGGGTTTGTGGGTGTTGAAGGCACCGCTCTCCTATATTTTTCTTTTTTTTCATAATTTTTTCCTCTTCTTTTGGAAAGACGAATTCAGATGGAGTTCGAGACTCGTATTCCTCATCCTCGAGCGGAAAACCTGGTCAAGATCCTGCATTCAAGAAGCCGCGAATAGAGACACCATCGCCATTACCGAGCTTTAAGGTACAGCCACGCGCAAGATCGAACATTGATTTCAATCAATGGCAGGCAGTTTGAGATCTCCTGCTTTGGTTGACATGTGTGAAAAAATTATATTCCATGTTTGCAGGTGCGGAAAGAGAAATTAGGGGACAGAATCACTGCTCTCCAGCAGCTAGTTTCACCTTTTGGAAAGGTGAGTTCCTTTTTTTATTTTTATTTTTATTTTTTTTTCCTTCACAATTTTCCATCATGTTCTCGGGGGACGGAAACTTGTGCTAGGTACATGTCTTCCTTCCGGGTACTCTTGAAAGCATCACTCCTGGCTTTTTATCTGAATCATTTCCTCTTTATTTATTTTCAGACCGACACTGCATCGGTTCTTCACGAGGCCATCGAGTACATCAAGTTCCTTCACGATCAAGTTGGCGTAAGTCGCTCGTTCATGCTTTTTCATCATAAGATTAGAGCTTGAAGCATCATTTCCAGCAGCTAATAATTTTCATCCAACCTTAGGTTCTAAGCACTCCGTATTTGAAGAATGGCCACCCCATGCAACAACAGCAACAGGTGCTTCAGCGTCTTACTCTTTTTTGGCTTGATCGTCAATTTGTTTGATAGGATTATCGCGAATGAGATATCACAGCTGACGTATCGGCTTGTAAAAAGTGCAGGGCTCGAACAAGTCGAAGGACGGTGAAGGACCGAGGCCGGAACTTAGAAGCCGAGGGCTATGTTTGGTTCCGATTGCAAGCACTTACCCGGTGACGAGCGGAACCACGGCAGACTTGTGGCACCCCACGTTTGGAGGAACCTTCAGGTAGAGAGGAGACTTACAAGGGTGGGGCAGGGGGAGGCATGGACGTACGCCTGCTCCCTACGAGCAGCATCAGTTGGTAAAAAAAACCCTTGAGTTATTAAGACATAATTATGTCGCTTGTAAAGATATGCAAAACTTGGCAGAGAAAACGATGGAGGAAATGCAGGTAGTAAAGGAGATGAACCCTTGGAGGGACAGGCTGTGTTGGCAAAGCTACATGTAAATCCAACCATGGACGGGAGTGCTCTGGAGGGCATTATCACTGTTGTCCGACGATTCATCAAGGCGGTGATTTGATGAACGGGAAGAAGTGCTGCTAAAATTGGCAAAGCAGCCTACATAGGGATTAATTTAGCGAGTGGGGGATAGCTAGCTAGGGTTTTGGTTGCTGATGAATTTAGCACAAGGGAATGGAGAAAGGTGGAGAGGAAAGGATGGTGGTTCTTGTTCCTGTTTAATGTGCGTGTGGGGCGGGGCTGGCTGCTGCCATCACCTCCTCTTTTTTTTTTTTTTTTTCTTTTTTTTTTCTCCATAAGGGAAAAAAGAAATCAGCTGGAATAATTGAGTCGATGAACAAGCAAGGGTGTGGTCCTTTTGTTCCCAAGCATCTTACTTTTTTTCATTTGTTTATATATTCTCTTGGCGGTAGTGGAAGTCAGAACATGGCCCACATGAAAGCAATTCCCCCAAACAACCCCCACCCCCACCTTTTTTCTTTTTTCTTTTTTCTTTTTTCTCCTTTTCATTTTTCTTAAGGAATAGTTTTGTTCGTGTTTCTTTTTCTAGGATCATCACGATCAAGGACGTTTATAGGAAGAAACGTGAGGATCATCTTCTTTCCTTATTTATAAATAAGTTATTGTTTGGCTAAGGATGAGAACCAAGCACGAAACACGTATATTTCTATAAACTAATTACAAAAGAAACTATCAGTAAAGACATTGATTGATAGTTTATCAAAAAATCTTCAATTCAAATTTTATTTTTATTATATATATATATATATATCATATTCTTCTTCTTATTTATCTTTCTCTGATGATGTAAGACCATATAAATCTCTTTATATCTTATAACATCTGTGATTACTTGTAATATTTTTTATTTTCTTCTTTCTTCTCTTCTAAAAATAACTCAAATTATACATCTATCACATCTTTAAAATAATTCAAACTATTACACTCTTCCAAACCGAGTATAAATTTAATTTAATTTTTTTTTAATATTTTTCATCAAATTTAAGTAATAAAAATATCAAAGAAGTGTAAGAAATCATCATCAATACCTTCAATCTTTTCGTATCCGTGCCGTTGCTATTTTTTTTATGGATTACTTTGTTTATATGGTCTCCAATATTAAATCTATTCATCTTTTTAATTTTCAGGATATAATTCAAACCAATTTGAGAACAAGATAGACACTCACAACTAGAAAATTTTATTCATTACTATATATATATATATATATCTCTCTCTTACCATTTGTGAATCTCTCACCTCCAACATCTTTTCTCCTTCTGTCTTCTTCTTCTTCTATGAATACTCTATGTGCATTCGAATCTTAACGTATAGAAGATTAGCAAAGCTTGTGCTATTATTGTATCAACCCTAGTTGTTGACACCATGCAGAAGAGGAGTATCGAAGCTGAAGAAAGGAGGGTTTCGATGAGGCCGGATGCCATCAGACGAACCATATTCGTGTCCGATGTCGGACGAGATGTAAGCTACATCATAATTTTTCTCTCACAGCCTTATTGAAACTTATGATTTAAAATAGTAATATCTATCTTGGCTAATGACTTAGGCCAAATATTCTAATGACATAATGCATGAGTTACATTCATATCCTATTGTTGGAAACTCATTCATATCCTATCGTTGGGTTAAAATTATCGAGGATGACTGAAACTGTAGCTTTGTTAAGAAATAATATAGGGAATATGTTATAATATTTGATAGGAAATTTATTATTAATTAATCATTATCTTACATATGATCATCATATGATATCCAGGATAAAAAGAGCATACGAAAGTCACTCTTCACTCGTCTATCCATGTGAGTAAGAGTCCAAAGTAGACGGTTATGAGTTATCTCCCCCGTGTCATCCGTATGGATAAGAGGCCAATAAAAGACTATTGGAGAGGATTAGAGGCAACCTCCTATAAAATATTTTATGAAATATATATTTTTTTATGATAAGATATAAAAGCTCATCTTCAACACAATAAAGAGGAGGATAACTTTCTTGATTACTTGCATCCATACTCATATACCTCAAGGGTTATTTACTTGGGTGTCTAAGGGATTGAAATAAGAAATCTCTCATAACCTCAATCTTTGCATAGGTGATACCTCGGGAACTTAGCGTTCTCATCTTAAAGGCACCTCGGATAACCCTACGCATACAAGTCTAGATTACGTTGAGCTAACCATAACGTCAATGATTTTTTCTCTTGATATTTTTGGTACTAGAATGAGGGCCTAATGTCATAGGAACCCCCACCCATTGACTCTCTTAATAAATGCTCGAGCAAGACCCATAGTACTTTCACCCAATGGGACAACAACCATCGGAATGCATTCACCTCGGCACAAACGTTGATGCGATATTAGCATCTATTTAATGACTTGGGTCTCTCACCCCTATGAACGACCTTGAGCCATTTGCTCATCTCCGCCAAGGTGTTCTTGAATTTCACTTTGGAAGTGCAGATGTTAACAAGCATATTATAGGCTATCGCTCCCCTTTTGCCCTAGTTAGCCCAATAAATGATACCACCAACTCAACCATAATCATCGGCTCAACCACTATCAGCACTAGTACCCATCGAGGTTCTCTCACTCGACGTGGTGTCGACTTCCCAAGAGTGCTCGAGACCCGTCGAACCACTGACCGAGGGGGCACTTCGGTCCCTGATCGTGAAATTCAATAAGTCGCACCACTACTCTACCCTACTTGAATCCAAGACCAAATAAGAGGATTCAATGGAGGATTCCCTATGAATCCAACTATGGCAAATGAACCAATGTTTATAGAAGATGTGACGAGAGTTCTAACAATCAAAAGGAGAAGCATTAGTCTCTCTGACCTTGGGTCGGTTGCCATTCACCTAGAAAATCCAGGAGGAACCAATTCCAGACAACTGGCATTTGATGGCAATGCCGACCTAATGGGGCACATTGCAGCTTTCTATGCCCAAATATCATTGTATAGCACTTCAAACACCCTAACATGTCGCACCTTCCTGATCATATTAAGAGGCCTAGTACAAAAATGATATGCCCACTTGAAGCCACTTTCCATCATTTTTTTGGCCCAACTCGTGAGAGAGTTAAAACTTCACTTCCTTAGAAATATGCGCCCAAGGCCATCAATGATAATGCTTCTCAAACTCAAGCAAGGAAAAGAGGAAACACTTGCAGACTTCATCGCTTAATTCACGAATGAAATTCGAGGTATAGTAGATACCCATCAATCACTCATATTTTAAACCTTCATGATGAGGCTCAAGTCCTCTCACATCTTTTGATTGTTGATAGAGAGATTACCAATGATTATACTATAGGTACTTTAAAGGGCCAATCAATAGATCATCGCTAAGGCAAGCATGAGGAGTCACGTAAGAGATCGAAGTAAGAGTGGCCACAATCCACCCCAACCCCGAGGTCACTATGACAAAGGAGAAATGAACAACCTGAGTTATCTTGCCTAAGGTCCGAGTTGACCCCCCTAAATATGACTAGAACTAAAGTTTTTTTATAGATAAAAGAGTATGAGCTTTTAAAATACCCTTATCGATCCAGACTCCATTGGCAAAAAGTGATAGGTCCAAATATTATTAGTTCCACTGAGACTATAGCCATGACATGAAGGATTGTTGTAATTTAAAAGAACAGATTGAAAATCTCATATATTAGGGACACCTCAGGCAGTTCATCCAAAAGAACCCTTACTTTTACCTTAGGAGTCAATGGAGAGATAGATTGGCGTCATCATTGGTGGACCTACCTTGATGGGAGATAACTCCTTGAGTCATAATGTTGATGCCTAAGCTACCATTGAAAATCGCATGAGGATGGAGGTCAACTTGGGGATAATATTGAAAGAGGAAAAGATGAAGTACCTTGACCTGAATTATGATGATGCCATGGTACTTTCTATAAGGATGATTAATGCTCAGGTGAAGAGAGTCATGATTAACATAGTTAGCTTTGTCGAATTCTCTACTTTGATGCTTTTCAAAAACTTAAGCTCTCAACTAACGACCTTACCCCTATGACTTTTTTGTTGGTGGGGTTCACTAGCGATTCTATCTCGCATATTGAGATCATGAACCTATATATTACATTTGGAGATGAGCCTTGCTCCAAAATAATATTGGCTAAATTTATGGTGGTGGATATCCTCTTGACATACAATGCAATCATAGGTTGAGCCATAATGAATAGACCGAAGACAGTGGTGTCAACCTACCACATGGTGATGAAGTTCCCGACAAGAATCGACACCAGAGAGCTAAGAAGCAACTCAAAGGAGTTGCACTGGTACTACATAACGACGATCTCTCTATCGAAGAAGGTTCGACCTAAGGTGCCACATATGGATCCCTAAGACTTCGTCAAGTCCGTCCCACATCCTGAGTCGATGGAGCCACAAATTGAAACACCCTTAGACAACGCTCAACTACTAATTGAAGTTCCCAAAGAGAGATAGGTGGAACTCATCTATTTTCTTCGGGAGAATATGAGGTGTTTATATGGTCACCAAGATACATGTCGAGAATCGACCCCAACATAGTTCAGTATCATTTGAACATTTCTCCTAAGGCATGACTAGTGAAGCATAGGCATCACAAGTTTGCTCCTAACCACCAATAGGCAATTAGTGTTGATGTAGACGAGTAGGATACATTGCCAAGGTGTAGTACGCCTAGTAGCTCACTAACATTGACTTCATTAAAAAGTTTAATAAAAATTAGAGGATATATGTTGACTATACCGATTTCAACAAGGCGTGCCCGAAAGACAATGATCCCCTTCTTCAGATTAATCAATTGATTGATACTACCTCAGGTCACGAGCTCTTCACCTTCATGGATGTATTCTTAAGGTATAACCAAATCAAAATAACATTAGAGGATTAGAAATATGCTTCTTTTATCATCGATTGGGGCATATATTATTACCAGGTCATGCCCTTCGAGTTAAAAAATATAGAGGTGATGTACCAAAAGATGGTGCACAATATGTTCAAATATCAAATTGAGAGAAATGTTGAAGTGTATATATATATATATGACATAACAGTGAAGAGTAAGACGATCGACTTTCATTTGGCAGATTTAGCCGAGATATTTCAAATTCTAAAAAAGTTCAAGATATGCCTTAATTTAACTAAGTATACCTTCAGAGTTAACTCAGGAAAGTTCCTCTGATTCACTGTGCACTAGAAGAGAATAAACATAAACCCCAAGAATGTGTATGCCATAATAGAGATGCATCTACCTCGGTTGATAAGGGAAGTCCAACAGTTAAGGGGTTAAATAGTAGTACTTAGTCGATTCTTATCCCAATTGGGCAGTAGGTGCACCTTTCTTTCGATCATTAAATAACCCAAAGAGTTTTCTATAGATTTAGGAGTGTTAGGAGGCTTTCAAAAGGTTGAAGGACTACCTCACCTAGTTGTCGTAGCTCACATCCTCTACTTCGAGTGAAACTCTATGCCTCTACCTTTTTACCATTAACCTAGCTATCAACTCAATATTACTATGGGATGACTTGGGAGTTCGAAAGCATATCTACTATGTCAATCACATTCTGAGTACACTCGAGGAACGAAACTCCCATATCGAGAGGCTCGCATTTGCGTTAGTCTTAGTAGTAAGGAAGCTCTGCCCCAATTTTTAAGCACATGCTGTGTAGGTGATCACTCACCAACCAGTTAGATGGGTTCTTTCTCCGTTCGATGTCTCGGGTTAGCTAGTGAGGTGGTCACTAGAGCTAGGTGAGTTTAACATTCGATATGTTCTAAGGACTGTCATAAAGGCCCAAGCACTAGTAGACTTTTTCTCAGAACTAACTCTTCCTTCGCCCGAGGTTGACAAGCACACTCCACTTGTATGGATGTTATTCATGGATGGTTTTGCCACATTGTATCGAGGCAGTGCTTGACTCATCTTAAAAGGCCTAAACAACAAGTGTACAAGCAAGTTCTTTGGTTTGGGTTCAAAATCTCCAACAATAAAATCGAGTATGAGGCACTTTTCTCAAGGCTTCGGTTAACCCGGTAGCTTTAAATCTAGGACCTGATAGTGTTTAGCGACTCACAGCTAGTCGTGAACTAAGTAAAGGGGAATTACGAGTCCCAAGATGCAACCATGACAAAGTACCTTACTGAGATATAAAAAATTAACCTACGACTTCTGGCTTAATGTGTTATAAGTCTCCTGTGAAGAGAATGTCCTTGTCGATGCACTTACTAGATTAGCATCAACCCAGGCTCAAAAGGATGGTTGACCGTTTATTCAGATGCTACTAACCTAAACCATTAAGAAGCATGATGTAGCTATAAGCATTATCAAGCATGATATTGCACACTCAATGATCGTCTATATCATAGTTCTTTTAGTCAACCATTTCTTAGATGCCAAACACCCCAAGAGAAAGAAAGGGTGCTTGCCATGGTGTATGAGGGTATATATATGGAGCACATTGGTGAACGAACCCTCACCTTTAAAGTGCTTGCCGATGTTGTACAAGAATGCATTGCTTATACCTAAAGATGCAATCGATGACAAAGGTTTGTGTGGATACAACATCAACCTATAGTCCCTTTAAGTATGATTGATTACGGATGACATTTCACCCAGTGGGGTATGGGCATCCTTGGACCCTTTTTGCTAGCCTTAGGCTAATGGAGATTTCTCATTGTTAGAATTAACTATTTTATGAAATGGGTGGAGGTTGAGCTATTGGTGCCAATCACCGAGAAGTAGGTTGATAGATTCATATAAAAGAATATCATCACTCACTTTTGAATTATGTGAGTCATCATCATCGACAATGAAACTCAATTTAACAATGTAAAGTTCAAAGAGTTCTATCAATCCTATGGAGTTAAACTAAAATTCAACTTAGTATCTTATACTCAGACTAATGGTCTTGCTAAGGTCATAAATCAAGACATTCTCGAAGAGTTAAAAATGTAGGTCATTGGAGTAAAAGATACTTGGGTGGATGAGCTACCAAGTATATTGTGAAACTCTCAAATGACACCTAAGACTAGGTAGGAGAATCATCATTCAACTTAGCCTTCAACATTGAGATTGTCTTATCACCCGAGATAGTCTTTCTAATACTTCAGGTAGAGAATTTTGATGTGGAAATCTTCGGAAACAGACTTTGAGCTGGACTTGACCTAATTTGTATTGTCATAGCAAAAGCACATCTAAGGACATTGAGGTTCAAGAAAGTGATAATCAAGCTATATAATCGAGGTATTCACCCTCGGGAAGAAGGATGAGCAATGTAAAGGGGAAGAAGGATGAGCGACGCATCCCTACATCATTCTGCATAGCTCATCCTTCCTCCCCCTTTGCGCATGCCAAGCGACAAAAGGGGGAAGAAGGATGAGAGATTGGGGAAGAGAGGAAGAAGGATAAACATCGCCCCTCCTTGCATCGTTGTCGACAATGACACAAATACAGAATGACGCTAATACAAATATAGATCGGTATCGCCCTTCCCTACATTCGTTATTAATGCTAATGCATCTTTGTCGGCATCTACGTTGTCTTCTTCCTCATCTCCCTTTGCATCACCTCTTGCCACCGATCTAGCCCCTCATCCTCCTCCCATAGTAAGAAGCCACAAAAGTCCTAACTGTTCTCACCATCCACTACGTCGTTTTTGCTAACCATAGCCACTCGCTATCCTCAATAATGCCACCGTTTGTCACTATCGAAAACATAATTATGATATTAAAATTATCTTTTTATCTATCATTTTCATATGATTATACACGTGCTATCACGTCCTATATCTTCCATCGGTAAAATCAATGACGTTATGATAAATAAAATTAAATGTTTCACTTTTCATGACTATAGAAATTTTAATATAAATTTTTTAAATTTAAAGATCAAGATATTAAAAAGATCTAACTATAATCTATAATTAGTCTAGTAACATCTCATGTGCCATAAGATGAAAAGATCTTACTTCCACCGACAGAATGGTTTGAGATGGCTTTTGAAAAAAAAAAAGAAAAAAAGAAAAGATGACAGCATATTAGTTTTAATGCTTTGTTGGAGAAACGATGCTAAGTGTCAGATTTAGAGTTAGCCCATCAACTTTGACCATATACGACTTGATGTGACTTGTGCTGATCTGTCCAAGGTACTCTAAAGCATCCGATGTATTGTTATCATGAACTAAAAGCAATATCAAATGAGATTTTCGATGTAGTTTCTGCATCAACAAATCAGACTTTAGAGAAAAAGATCGTATCTTGTTAATCGTGCTTGTATCATCTTTCATTTATAGTCAATTTTTTCTGATGATAAGCGGATAGCTATACTTTTAGCTGGCATGGCATATTTGGATGGCTCTAGTCAATTTTCATGCCCCCAACCTAGATTGAAGACCAATATATTTCTATTCACATCTTGTTATAGTTTGGTTGATAGGAGTAGCAATAATCCTGACATAATAAATGATATTGTTTAAGAAGTTAATTGAGGTTGTGGCAATGGTGACAAATCAGCACACATTTCTATATGGTGTTGATGAGTCCAAACATGAGGCTATAATAGGGTTAATTACATGGTATCTCCTATTTCTCCTCACGTCATCGATTTTACTAACGGAAGATACAATACGTACTATGGAGACTAAAATTAATATTATTTTATAACTAATATTAAAATAAACAGAAAATTATGATAGAAATAAATATGAAATGATAATTTTATATATTTTTTATATATTCTAATCCATAGTCAATTTATGATTTGTGGATCAATTATATGTGTATAACTTTAAGATATAATTAAGAAAAAAACTTTCACTCCAAAATCTATATAAATATGTATTACTTCAATGAATGAAATCATAATCTCTTTCTCAATAAATTATTTATAGTATCATAGCAATCTTGTCTTGTACAAGTATAAGTCTTCTCTCCTTGATAAATTGACATCTTCCCTCGCAACCATTCTTTATTCTTCTTTACTATAGAGTTATCCTTTGTTCTTCCCCTATAGATCTAGTAATAAGGATATCTACAATATTTTCTATGATTTGGTTCCTCTCGATGATTAAAATCTCCTTGTTGCTCAACACTGCCATCCCTGTAGCAACAACAATGGCTCCTAGTTCAGGTTGCACTCCATCGATCACCTTCTTCTACAGTAGACGACTCTCCATTAAACACCTTCTACCACCACAGTCAGCAATCCCTTCACTCCAACTCACAATCAGTAGTGTGTTCGTCATTGCAGGTCATTGGTGATGTCATAAATCATAGGTCCATAGATCTGCCCTTGTCGATTGCTACTCTAGTGTGCTCTCTATTCTAACCACTAGTGAGATATGCTTCAAGGACTTCTCTTCTAATCATCAAAACTCTTACTCCGATGACATCTTTCGGGCGTTGAGGCTCTACTCTCAACATTGATTTGATTTAATCTATCTTAATCCAATGGTGCTTAGCCTTTTATTGGTATATTTTCATGGACTTAGTTGGTATTACCTAAGTCATGATACCCTTATGTATATGTATGTAAAGGATTAATCTCTTCAAAACCTCTTATGATTCCTTAAGAACCTATATAAGAGAAGATATTGTAGAGGAAGCATTTAACTCAGGATCCTACAATAAGATATTTCAACAAACACTTGATAGCCAATGTAAATTATAAATATAAACTTTGTAGGCTCTAAATGATTATATGACAAAGTATTCATGGTGGTCCATTATGACCAAAAGTCCCGATAAGTGCTCACATGATATTTTTATGAAATAAGATTACAAACCAACCCTAAATATGATCACAAATGCCCATCCATCCATGTGCCACCTGAGTAGCTCTAATATGATGTGTTGGATAATATTCTATGAAACTAGAAAATCTCCAAAATAGCTACTTGGATAGTCTGTTTTTTAATAATTTTATCTTTGCCCGACAACTGCACATAACATGCATTTATAGGATTAAAATTACTACAAGAGCTAATCCAAATGAGATTGTCAAGCTTACTACAAGTTTTCTACATACTGCGTAAAATATGAACAAAATTGAAAGACATAGATATACATAAATATTACATCAAGCACCCTTTGTACATGTGTCTTCTTCCTCCTTTAGCTTTGATGCTATGATGATTATTCCTTTAGAGAACAATAGTTTTTATCAACGTACATGACTCATCTCCATTAATGCAACAATTTTGTTCCCTCCAAACTCTCCAAAATTGGTAACTATGCATCCTTTTCTTTGGATATAATCTACGGACTATGTTGATAGCTCTCTTAATTGACTACTCGAAAATAACTATGTTGATAGCTCTCTTAATTGACTACTCGAAAATATTCAAATACCAAGAGAACCAACTTTAATAATAAATTATGGTTACATCAAGGTTATCTTATCCTATAAGTTATTTAAGTCTTAGTTATTGGTTCCATGACACTACTCATTTCTTTATACAACATTGTACCAAAAGCATGAATTAAGTTATAAATCATCTTTATTAATTACTCTCGCACTTGCATGCTATGTTTTTTATATACTCCGATAAAAATAACTGAAAAGGGAGCTATTATTATTGTTTATATGCAAAATCTAAGAATTATTATGGATGACTTGATTTTAATAAGTCATCCCCTAAGTGATGAAAAAAATTATTGTTTACACTCTCAAGGGTTTAGGAGATGAATATAAGAAACTGGTGATAACAATTTGGGCATATGACTCACCAATATCATTTATAGAACCATATGACAAATTGATAAATCATAAAATGTATTTGAAATGAGAAGAGAGTAAAATGAGAGAAGCTATTACAACTCAATTCAATTAAGAATTTAATGAAAAGACATCTTTAAAAAAAAAACTGTCATTTTTAATTAACTAGCTAACTCTCTCAAAAAAGCTTTTCACATTTAAGGTTTTTCAATTATATCATTTCAAATATTCTTAATGAAAACTCAATCTTACGGAGGGATAATAGAGGATCATAATAGAGATAAATATGAAATTATAGTTTTATTATTATTTTTTTCTATTCTAGTCCTTAATTAATCTATAATTTAAGGATCAATCACTATTATATATGTGCATGACCTAGATATATAATTGAAAAAATCTTAAAATCTATATAAATATATATTATCTCAATAAATAAAATTATTATTATTTTTAAATAAAAATTTCAAAAAATAATTAAATAAAAACACCATACCGTGAATTTGGAGCATAAGCTCGATCTTCCGTTCAGTAACCTTGTGTTCCTTTTCCGTTTTCAGGATAGCTGAGGTTGGGCCCCAAATTCATTTTGCACATAGAGCGAAAATGAATTCGCGAATGATTTCTTAGCAACTTTGCAAGTGAAGTGATGTGTGCTCGAAATGAATGTGCTAATTTATATGGTGGGCAATTGGAATGGCAGAGAATTCTGTGTATGTTACTGTCGAGTTGAACGGTTTGGCAGACCGAACTTGACTTAGCTTGGCTCGTCTACATCCTCCACATGTGTCGTGACAGCACTTGAATCTCTGTCTCGTGGATGTGCCGGGGGTTAGGTTCCCATGAATGATTGACGTCTCAGACTAACAAGCACGTCTTCTGGAATCTGGTGGCTTCGACAGTCAAAAGTCTCCTTTCTTATCCAAACACCCGGCACCGCCGTGCTGCGCAAGGTAGCAGGTCTTTTAACAGCCTCTGTCGACGAGGTCATCTACTCCCGTCTCTCTCTCTCTCTCTCTCTCTCTTCCTGCAAGCTTCGCAATGGAACGTATTCAACAAAGTCAAGCCGCCCATGAAGTAATCAATCAATTGAGCCAACTAACGACCTCTCTCATCATCGATTGTATGAAATCTAAATATATCCATTTCCTATCTAATTCTCAAGTTACAAAATTTGGCGGTTGCAATTTAATTGAGAAATTACAAGTGTTCGCACGATTCACTTGTAACCTTCTTTTCTTATAAATCCTCCTATTTCTTTCTTTTAACCAAAAACAAAAAAAAAAACAAACAAAAACAAAAACAAAAACAAAACAAAACCAGGTCGAAAGTCCACTAAATACCACGAACTGACAACACGAATCATTGTCCTTGTTTGTCACGACATAGTATCATATTGTCAATATTTGTGTGTAGGACCAGAGGTCGTCATCCACCTGCGTGGTAGTATACAAATTAAAGTTGTTTTGGACGTTCAGTCAAATCTAGTTAGCTTATGAATTTACCTCTCCAGCATCAACTAAGTGCAATGAGTCTGACAACAGGAGGAGAATAATTAAAGAACAACAACCACCACGTCAACAAAGTCAAGTCATCGGCCAGCTTAAATCACAAATTCTTCATTCAGGTCCCAACCCCGTCCCAAACATATACAGCAGCGGCGTTGGCTTCCGTCTACAGGCATAGCCGCTGCAATCTAGAAAGTAAACATGACCAGCAGGTTCTTCCTTGTCTACCTACTCAGTAGTACTCTCATCTCCCCCACCACCGGAGCTGACATCTTGTCTCCCGACCAGTCGCTCACCGATGACGGCCAAACCCTGATCTCCACCGGCGGGACCTTCCAGTTGGGTTTCTTCGGCTCCGATAAACGCTACGTCGGGATATGGTACTCTAAAGTCTCAGTCCGAACCGTCGTATGGGTCGCGAACCGCCGGCAACCGATCACCGGCACTTCCGGGAGCCTGTCGATTAAAACCAACGGAACACTCGTCATCACCGACGAGAACGCCACCGTAGTCTGGTACTCGAGCTCCCGGGCCCTTGCAAACCCGGTGGCGCAGCTCCTCGATAACGGGAATTTCGTCGTCAGGGAGTCCGGCAGCAACAGCAATGATCCCAACAGCTTTGCATGGCAGAGCTTCGATTTCCCGACCGACACGCTCCTGCCGGGCATGAAGCTCGGGTGGAACCTCACGAGCGGGCTCAACCGCAACCTCACGGCTTGGACCAGCGACAGCGATCCGGCGCCAAGCGAGTACACCATGGCCGTGGACGTGCGTGGCTACCCGGAGATATTCCTATGGTCCCGGTCGACCAGAACGTGGCGCACGGGGCCGTGGAACGGGCTCCGGTTCAGCGGTATCCCAGAAATGAAGACATACGACAAGTTATCCTTCGATTTCGTGGTCAACCAGGATGAGGTCTTCTACTCATTCTATGTGCATGACGCTTCCTTCATCACCAGGTTGATCGTGAACCAGTCGGGCATCACGCAGCGGTTGGTTTGGATCGAGCAGAGCAAGATCTGGAACGCCTTCTGGTTCGCGCCCAAGGACCAGTGCGACAAGGTGTCGCAGTGCGGCCCCAACGGCGTCTGCGACCCCAACGAGTCGCCGATATGCGACTGTCTCAATGGCTTTCGGCCCAAAAATCCCTCGAACTGGGCTCTCAGGGATGCGTCGGATGGGTGCCGGCGGAAAACAGAGCTAGACTGCCGGAATGGGACCGACGGGTTCGTCATGGTGAGCGGCGTCAAGTTACCGGACACATCGAGTTCGGTAGCGAACATGAGCCCGAGCCTGAGCCTGGAGCAATGCAGGACTATGTGCTTGACGAATTGCTCGTGCACAGCTTATGCCGCTGCCAATATCAGTGTAAGTGGGACGGGGAGCGGCTGCATCATGTGGACAACCGAACTCACCGATCTTAGAGTGTACACCAATGGTGGACAGGATCTGTACCTGAGGCTAGCGGCCGCCGATCTAGGTACGTACGTGATCGCTCACTCTGTCTTAATTTTGTAGTGCTGTCTGTCTTCAATCACATGGGTTAATTATTAATTAGGACACTTCAAGTAGCGTCAACCTGATAGGTTACAAGGTAGTATCCGCCATATTAATCAAATGACAAAGTTGGAGAGCTCAAGTGTATATATATAGTCTGTCCTGATCCCCTCGGAAACTACTGTTTGGTCTTGCAAGCTGAAGCTTCGGCTTCACTTGGAAATTGGTTTGTTGCATCAGGAAATTTTCTCTTATGTTCTCAGATGCATTAAGCAAGCTTAAAAGGTTAATGCAGAATTATCTGGCGACCATAATTCCCCACCAGATTTGAGGGATCTCAATCGCAATGTTGTAGCGATGAATAAATAAATATCAAGCAACTCATACAGTTGGTTTGATAGGGAGAGATAGCTAACACCCAAGTTTGGTTCACATTAGCATTAGCAAAATTCAGATACAATGATGTTGATTTTCCTCAAAAGAATAATTATATTTGTTTGTCAGGCTCGGAATCAAACCCATCTCATCAGCGTCATATAGTCGTGATCATTGTGGTCCTCGCTGTGATGATCACACTCGTGGCTAGCACTGCGTTTTGTATTCGGAGGAGGAAGAAAAGGAGAAGCACAGGTATAGCAACAAGCCTTATCATGAGTCATGATGTTAACTACTATTTTGAGAATAAAAAATCCTTTTACTGAGTTGCTACTTTTCAACAGGCATGTCGGGTAACATTTCCTTCTCAGAACGATATATTAACGAAGGGAGGGAGGGGAAGGACATCGACCTGCCCTTGTTCGACTTAGGCACCATTATTGATGCCACCAACAATTTCTCAGTACATAGCAAGCTCGGGGAGGGCGGCTTTGGTCCGGTGTACAAGGTACAACAATTCAAGCATATCCATTACTGGCGTCACTCTAACAAGTCCCAACTTTGGTTCTCAATCAAGCAACTCAATTTGCGCCTACGATGCTGTACTCGATGATGGATCGCAGGGTAATCTGAGAGAGGAGCAAGAAATAGCTGTGAAGAGGCTATCAAGGACGTCAGTGCAGGGCCTGGATGAGTTCAAGAATGAGGTAATGCTGATCGCCAAGCTACAACATCGAAACCTTGTTCGGCTTCTTGGTTGCTGCATTCAAGACGAAGAAAGAATGTTGATCTACGAGTACATGCCCAATAGAAGCTTGGACGCCATCCTATTTGGTTAGTATCCGCTTCGCTCTCGCGGTATTTGAAATTTCCGATCACTATTTGTCATGACTAACTCATGCCAAATCGTGGCACATACCAATTTCATGAGATCCTAATGTTCCACTGAGTTTGTAATCAGATAAAGCAAAAGTGGGATTGTTGGATTGGCGAACACGGTACAACATCATAGTCGGGATTGCTCGCGGCCTTCTATACCTCCATCAAGATTCTAGATTCAGAATCATCCACAGGGATATGAAAGCTGGTAACATTCTTCTCGACAAGGATATGTGTCCCAAGATATCGGACTTTGGCATGGCAAGGATCTTTGGAGGAGATGAAACAGAAGCAAACACGAGGAGAGTTGTTGGAACATAGTAAGTATCAGCTTCGGTTACGTTGTTTAATCATTAGAATTGAAATTTCTTAATCATCGAAACTGATGGCAATGTAGCGGCTACATGTCTCCCGAGTATGCCATGGATGGAATCTTCTCGGTGAAGTCTGATGTGTTTAGTTTCGGGGTCTTGGTGCTCGAAATCGTAAGCGGCAAAAGGAACAGAGGGGTTTATCACTCTGCACCTCAACTGAATCTTTTAGGATACGTGAGCACAAGAACACATCGACGTTTAATTTGCACTATATATGCTTTGTTCCTCGGTGACGGTGACAGTAATTAAATTGTTTTCAGGCATGGAGTCTATGGAAAGAAGGTAGAGCCTCGGAACTAGTTGATGAATCCATGGGTTACTCCTTTCCCATGGCTGAAGCCTTGAGGTGTATAAAAGTTGGTCTGCTATGTGTGCAAGACCGGCCTGAACACAGACCAACAATGGCATCGGCAGTGTTAATGTTGGGCAGTGACGGTGCTCTCTTGCCACAACCGACACAACCAGGTTTTGTGGCAACAAAAGGCCCGCTTGAGTCAGATTCGTCGGCGAGTAAGCAAGACTCGGTATCTGTAAATGACATATCGATCACGATGGTGGAAGGTCGATAGTGAATGAAGTAGAAGGAGGGCATCATCAATTTGCAAATGCGAATGTTGTGTGAAGATCTTTTGTACGAGTGTTGTACGCATGAAGTGCACAAGCCTTCTTTGTAAGCACGATACAAGCCTTGTGGGAGTGAGGTGCACAAGCCTTCTTTGTAAGCGCGATACAAGCCTTCTTCGTGCCTACTATTGTTTTATTTGTTTCCATCTTCCCAAGTGGGCTCTGCGCAAATGCAGGGGCAAAGAAAACAGATGACTTACGAGGAAGCCACAAACATCTGTCGGGGCAGAACTCGTAGTTACCGATGCTTTGTAGTTGTTTTTCTGTTTTTTAACTAAAAAGAAAGAAAATAAAATAAAGAAAGAAATTTTTGTAGCGCTGGCATGAATGATTTGACAATAACTATTTTAATTGCTTGGTTTTTTTTTTCTTCTGAGTTTCATTTTTCACCTAACGTCTGTGAGGAAAAAAAACTCACATAAAAATATTTTTTTTTTAAATAGTAATAACAAGGTATTATTAACCCAAAGATCAAATCAAATAAAAGAAGAAAAAAGACAAAAAAAGAAAATTTTATTGAACTTCTCAAGGAGAAAAACACTTAAAAAAAACTCTTTGACTTCAGCCTTAATACTTAACACTTAAATTGATTTAGATGCTAAATCAATTTATAATTATGAAATACAAGAGTCCCTAATCTCTTTAACTCTATCTAATCTTATTTAAAAAATAAGATATCAATTTGAAATCTTCCAAAATATATTTGAACTTTTTTAAACTAAGAATTTTTTATCTCTAAAACTCTATCTAATCTTATTTAAAAAATAAAATATTAATTTATGATCTTCCAAAATATACTTCAACTTCTTAATACTCTCCCTTAAAGTATATTTTTGGACATGAGTTCCAACTTGATTTGCAAAGTCACTCTCGTAACTACCACTGAGTATGAGATCACGTGTAGAAATACGACATTGATCAAAGTATTCTCTAGGGTGCATGTGAATGTTATCATTTAGATCCTTTCTTATATTGCCTAGAAATATATCTGAATTAAGTTATTCCATCCAGAAACTTCTAAAATCATTAGGAATACCTCTTAACCCAAAACCTGACCTAAACTTTCTAAATGGAAGATCATTGAAATCTCTAACTAGATTTCATGCAAAAGGCACAACATCCATACAACGATTAAATTTAAGAATAGGCTTGTGCAAATCAGAAGTAGCACTAAATTCCTCACGGAAATGAGTAGGTAATGATCTAAATGTTTTTTATAGCAAAGGCCTAAATCTATTTTTAGGTAATCTATTAGCAAAAGCAGAATCATGCATGTCATCAATTTAAACTTTTCCTTGGAATCCCAATAGTCTTAATGACATTTGACTTACGTTTCACCTTATAGACCAATTTATAAATAATTAGATCTAGCTTTAACACAAAATCTCAAGTTTTATTTTTATAAAAAGCATTCATTTCTTTATTTATGGCATCCTCTCACACCTTAACACTTACTTTTGGCTTCATCAAGTAGGCTCAAGATCATCAATTGGTTCAGAAAAGAAATAGTAACAAATGTTTACATTGTCTCCATCTATGTAATGTGCTAACAATTATTCTTTTTGATCTTCTCAATATTGAAATTTTCTCTTCATAAACATCATTACTTTTTATATTACTTTGTTCCATCATTGGTGATAAAGAAATAATAGGAATAGATATAGATGAGGAAGGAGATGAGCCAAAATCCGAGCATTAGATGATAAAAGAATCTCAATTACACATATATCACTTTCATTATTGTGATTGATATTTTCAAAAGAAATTACTTGTGAAAGATAATAATAAGAAACTTCATCAAACATAATATCTTGATATACTACATACCTATACGTTTATGAATTCATATATTTTCAACATTTTTTCCTTTCACCAATAAAGATGTATTTCACGGCCTTAGTATCAAACTTGCTTCTCTTTTGAGTCTAGCATGTGAATATAGCATAGAGAAGCAAATACTCTAGAGTGTTTAATATTTGATTTCTCACCAAACGTAAGCTTATATGGAGACTTCAAATTAATTAGACTAAGAGGAGTTCGATTAATAACATAAGTTGCATATGCTGTAACACCCCCAATTAGTCCTACATCGGAAGTGGACAAAGATTAAGATTGACTTATAAGGATCTGATGAGTGTATTATGATAACTCTAGCGTAAGTATTTTGGTCAGTGGTTTGAATCAAACAAAATTATTGGTCAGTTAGCCCATCAGATTTGAGTTATGATATTTGGTATCAGAGCCAATTTAATATTTAAGCATGGTGAGAGGACTTAGTAAGAGTTAGGTTCGATTTGGGTTATGTTGGGCTTTGACAAGAAGCTTAAGCTAATTGATTAGGGGAGCACTTTCAATTATTATTTTAATTTTTTTTTAATTTTTTTTTATAAAATAGACCGAAGAGAACATTATAAAATCATCAATAAAGAGAAGTATATAACGAGAACCTAAATAAGATATTATTTAAGTAAGACCCATTAGATCACTGTGAATAAGCTCCATATAAAATTTATATCTTAAAAATGATATATCAAAAGGTTACCTATGTACTTTGTCATATTGATATCCTTCATAAAATTTATTACTACCAAAAGTAGTAAGGAAGACCTTTCACTAAGCTTTTCTACGTCATAAACTTTAATTTTAAAAAAATTATATGATCAAATCTAGCAGGATTAATGCATCATCATTTATACTTATCTTATTAACATAAGAGTTTGATGTTAATAAAATATATAAATATTTGACCCTTTTATCAGTCTGTACTATATTTATATTTAATTCTTTTATATTACAAAGAAACTTGATTTCATTAGGATAAAAAAGAACATAATTTTTAGCATCAACTACATTTGCAATGAAGAGGAGATTTTTCTTCATACCTGGAATATGATACACACTCTTTAGTGTAATATGATCATTATCTTTATCTGAGATTATGACGATATCTTCCTTTTTCATTTGGTGAACAATGTTATCTATCATGATAATTACATCATTACATTCATATTGATGAAAATTGATGAATTTGATACCATCATCGATAAGCTAATGACCACATCCTGAATTAATAATCTAGTTATTTTCAAAATTAATAGATGTCATGGCCTTTGTAGTTTCAGCCATAAAGCATTTACCCCAATCTTCATTAGTAGCATTAAAACAATCTTCTTTATTTATAATATTTTCTCTAATTTTCACAAGATAATTTTTCTTGATATGACTTAACTTGCCACACCTATAACACTTAATCTTCTTTCGATTTGCACTATTGTTCAAAAAAGATTTTTGCTTATTGTTAGTATCATCCTTATTCTCTTTATCATTATTACCCTTTTTATTATTTATAAAAAGAATATCTCCATCTCCTCTTAAAATATTTTAAAAATAAAAATAATATGAAAATGAGTATCATAATTCTTTTAGTATGGACTATGCTACTAATAAAATGGTGTGAGCTTCTAAAAATAGAAGCTCATATAATGATCATGCAACAGGAATTGACTATTAATTCTTTTAGTAATACCAAGTTTTCATTTTTATTTTTTACATTTCTCGTCAATTATGATACTCATTTTCAGATTATTTTCATTTTAAAAAGATTTTATGTTTTAAATGAGATTTAGTATGTTTTAGGTGAATTCTACAATCAAATAATATTTTTATTTTTTAAGATTTTAAAATTATTTTATGAAATTTGACACGCTTTCACATGGATTTTGCAATCGAATGTAAACACATGAAGTTCCATGAAGCACCTGAAGCTTTATCAAAATAAAATATTTTATGATTCACATGTCTTTTCCAATGGGTTTTTTATTTTAAAAAAATAAATATTTTTTTATATATTTTTAAGTCACATGTCTTTTCCATTGGGTTTTCTATTCACATGTCTTTTCCAATGAGTGTTATTGAGTGTAATGTTCAAGTGTAATAATACAAACTTTGTTCAAATGACTTCAAACTTGCACCATGTAAGAATAGATATGATATTAATCGTGTATCCATTAGCTTTTATGATTTATAATGACTTTAGGAGCTATTAGGTTTTAGACATGTTCGAAACATTTCGTCAAACATGCAGAAGAAGCTCTCGTTGTATTCAATTTGGGCACAACAATATATTATGCTAGAATGACATGAGGATTGGCAACAGACGAGGAGAAGAGAAGAAAAAAAATGCTCAACTTAGTTAGTGCAATCAAACTCGGTGGCCCGGCGAGTGGATCTAAGATTAGAGGAGAGAACTATTATGAGTAGACATGAATTTGGTCGCAGGGCAGAATCCATGATAACTCACTCAAGATATCCATATGTGGCCAAGGAGAAAGAAGGAGAAAAAAAAAAAAAGATTAAGAGAGAGAAAAAGCCATCTAAGATGGAGAAGATGATACTAGACCGGTTTGGTCAGATTTGATCTCATTAATTCCCTCTTGATTTGGGTAGATTAATACTCAAATTCTACCAATCACATAATAAAATTACAAAATTAAAAATAAACTTGTCCATTCACTCAACAGACAAATGTCATCCGATAAAAAATTATCGTAAGGGGATTTTTTTCAATAAATTGTCATATATATTTATTATTTTTTATAATATACTAAGCTAGTATTATTATTATTATTATTATTAGCGCTAGTTGATTCTACAAAATAAAATCAGTTGCACACATGGGATTTGATCATGTTTGATAATTGCGATAACTATTACAATGTCAACTTAGAAGATTTTGGTGCTCTTTTGTTTTGCGCATGTTGTGGGATTACGTTGAGTATTTTAATCTACTCGTTTTTGATAAATCGAGGCTTATGGCCCCATGTCTCATGAATTTTGAATCGTCTTTTGAAAAACCAGTCTATCTCCATTTTACTTGTTTATGTGTGATTAATTTGACAAAAACTAATTTAGTGCCTGCAGTGATTTCTTTAGCTTTTAAATAATTTAAAGAAAAAAGAATCTAACCAAATCCGAGAGGACAACCATTCTTATTTTTCCATACCCAAGGAATGAGTGAATCATCGGACACCGAGCTTGCCTTTAATGGTGGTTTAATGATTGATTATATACACACCAGCCGGCGACGATGTTCTTAAGTTTTAGATAGTTTGTGATCATTTTCACGAGGTCTTAAGCTTCTAGTAGTACAAAATTTTACTATTTAATTTCATGAGTCGTTGGATAAATCACGTGTTTCTATTTAATTTTTTGGTGTCGTTTGCTCGCTTACTTTCTCTAAAAGTAAGGAGGTCAAAAGTCTCATACTAATTCGAAACCTTCAATTAAATTCCGGACACTAACAAATGATATTATTTTTAGAAAGTAAATGAGGAGATCGAAAGTCACTTTTCACATTTGTTTTTCAGTACTACGACTTCCGCTTGCACCTTCCAAATCACTCGCAGCACGCTCATCTTTATATTCTTTTTTTTTCTTTAATTTTTATTTTTATTTTTACACAAGATATCCTAATTATTAGTGTATTGTCGTATTGTCGGTTGCATCGACGTGAAAATGCTTTGTACGTTATCTGACTGTAATCAGTGAAAAACAATTTATTAAAAGATTTCTATCTTTATTAAAAGTCGGAAACTAGGAAAAAACAAAACAAAAATCAACAGTAACCATACGGTTGACCTTTTTTTTTTTTGGACTTTTCCTTGTTCTCAACCGCCTCCCTTTCAAAGTCAAGAAAGGCTGTCCTGACTTTTAGGACGACCACGAAAGCTTCCTACCAAAGGCGATCAATCGGTTGGTGGGTCTTATTTCGTTATCCAATTTTATACTCATCTGACCGTCTCCCAAAGTCTAGCTCCAAACGTGCCCCGTCCCCTCGCGGCTTCCACGAAGCAGCATGTGAGTTTGTCGCGACCTAGATCGTAGCCAAAGTCGCGCCCCCACCTAAAGGCTTTGGTTACCCTAATCCTTCTTTCTAAATTAACCTGCCAAATCAGAATGGCAACGAATAAACAGCCGTAAGTTACCTACGGACATTTGCTAACTTTGTTCCATGAAGCAAAACCATATAAACACATGTGACTAGACACTTTAACCCATTTGAAAGTTGCTCATGACGATCATCACCAAGGCTTCCATCCTCTGCCTCCTCGCCGCTACTGTCGTCTCCCCCTCCATCGGAGGTGACACCTTAACTCCTGGCCGACCCCTGGCAGACGGTGGAGGAACCCTGATTTCCGCTGGTGGTAGGTTCGAGTTAGGCTTCTTTAGTCCCGGTGGCTCCAACAACCGCTACATCGGCATATGGTACCACGACATAGCCCAAACAGTGGTGTGGGTCGCCAACCGCGAGCGCCCGGTCACCGGTCGGCCCGGAACCCTGTTCATAGCCACCAACGGAACACTCATCATCACCGACGACAACTCGACCGCCATCTGGTCCTCGAGTTCACCTCCCCTTGCCAACCCTGTCGCTCAGCTCCTAGACGATGGCAACTTCGTCGTCCGAGAGGCTGGCAGCGATAGTGAAGACCCGAATAGCTTCGCATGGCAGAGCTTCGACTTCCCCACCGACACGCACCTCCCGGGCATGAAACTCGGGTGGAACTTGACCAGCCATCTCAACCGAAACCTCACGTCGTGGACAAGCGCCAGCGATCCGGCACCCGGAAACTACACCGCGGCCATCGACTTGCACGGCTACCCCCAGTTATTTATATTTTCCGGGACGCGCAAGTACTGGCGCGGGGGGTCATGGAACGGGATTGTAATCAGTAGCATCCCGGAGGCGATCTACGCCTCCAACAGGTTCAACACTGTGTTCATCATCGACGCCCAGGAGGTGATGTACACGAACTACTTGCGCAACCCATCGATGATCTCGAGATTGGTCATGAATCAGTCAGGCAAACTGCAGCGGTTTGTGTGGATAGAGGAGAGAAGGTCATGGAATCTATTCTGGTTCAGGCCCAAGGACCAGTGCGACAGCATGTCGCCGTGCGGCCCCAACGGTGTCTGCTACCCCAGCGACTGGCCGATGTGCCACTGTCTCAAGGGCTTTCGGCCGAAGGATCCTTCGAATTGGGATCTGAGGGATGGGTCGGACGGCTGCGTCAGAAAGACGGCATTGGACTGCCGCAACGGGACCGATGGGTTTGTCACGCTCAACGGTGCGATGATTCCGGACACATCGAGTTCGGTGGTGGACTGGAGCCTGAGCCTGGAGCAATGCGGGGCTCGGTGCTTGAGGAATTGCTCGTGCACAGCCTATGCCAGTGCAAACATCAGCGGGAGCGAGAGTGGCTGCATCATGTGGACCACTGATCTCACCGATCTTGGGGTGGTTTCCAGTGGCTTAGGACAGGATCTCTACGTCAGGCTAGCGGCCGCCGATTTAGGTGCGTTCCATTCCGCAACACCATTATTAATGCCTCATCAAACACTTTTTTTTCTTTTAAGTACGGGTGTTGGTTTCGGCCTTTCTTTCGTCTGCGGAATACACTCATCTATTCCAAACCAAATTCCATGAACGATCGTTTCTTCGTGAATAATTTCTTTTAACGACAAGAGCATACTCCTAGTAACTCAGTAGTTCTGATACTAGCACAAGAACCTCTATTCTCGCGTTTTCACAGTACTGATATTGATCGTTCAGGTTCGGAATCAGGGGATTCTCGTAGGAGCCGTGTGGTTGTGATCATTGTGGTCATAGCGATAACAATTCTAGTTCTAGGATGTGCTGCCTGCTGTGTCTGGAAAAGGAAGAAGAGGAGTACGTACAAGACCTTTTCCTTTTTGTTTTGTTGCCAATCGAGGGGCATATTTGCTAATTCGTTACTACTCAACAGGAATGCCAGGAAAAATTTGCTTGGCAGATGGCCATAATGAAGGAACAGAGCAGGATTTGGACCTACCATTATTTGATTTAGCAGCAATTATCAATGCCACCGATGACTTCTCAATACGCAACAAACTCGGCGAAGGTGGATACGGTCCGGTGTACAAGGTAATGACAAACTGTGACAGTTAAGTTACAGTTCAGAAATTTGATTTCGATGAACGCTTTTAGTTGGCTAGACATCACGGTAAACTTTTGGACAGCGATTGTGGTGACTGCAGGGCAAGCTGGGTGGGGAGCAAGATATAGCTGTGAAGAGGTTATCGAAGACATCGATGCAGGGACTGGAGGAGTTCAAAAATGAGGTAATGCTGACTGCAAAGCTGCAGCACCGAAACCTCGTTCGGCTTCTTGGATGCTGCATTCAAGCAGGGGAACGGATGCTGATCTACGAGTATATGCCCAACCGAAGCTTGGATGCCTTCCTGTTTGGTTAGTTCCATCTTTTTCATTCTCATGGCACTCCACGTTTCCGTTGACCACGTCACAAGATGGATTGATTGATTGCCTCAACTCTTCTGTCGTATTTAGTCAGAGAGTTCCGTCAGTAGACACCTTTCCGTGCTGTAGCTTTCTGACATGAAAGATCACTCTGCAAATAAACTGGTATAACCACACGGTTGAATCGGGGCAACAAAATGCTACGTAAATATCATGAGATCCATAAAGTCTAATGCTGCTCAAACTTGTGCTCAGATAAATCTGAAGATATATTGCTGGACTGGCAAACACGACGCAACATTATAGTCGGGATTGCTCGAGGCCTTCTTTATCTCCATCAAGATTCTAGGTTTAGAATCATTCATAGGGATCTCAAAGCTAGTAACATTCTTCTTGACAAGGATATGAACCCTAAAATATCAGATTTTGGCATGGCAAGGATTTTTGGAGGGGATGAAACAGAAGCGAATACGCGAAGAGTGGTGGGAACATAGTAAGTATCTGCTCCGGTCGTCATTATATTGTGCATTTGATATGATTGTTAATCATGTTTGCTATCAACTTGCTACCAATATTGCAGCGGATACATGTCCCCTGAGTACGTTATGGACGGAATCTTCTCGGTTAAATCGGATGTATTCAGTTTTGGTGTTTTGGTACTTGAAATCGTTAGCGGTAAAAAGAACAGGGGGGTGATTTATCACTCTGCAAGTCACCTGAATCTTCTAGGATATGTAAGCATCGTGGAACATCGGTCCTCTTTACATGGAATGGACTTGTGTGCTGCTTCATAATCACCTGGGCTTGCTTGTTGCAATTGTTTTCAGATATGGAGCCTATGGAAAGAAGGGAAAGTCTCGGAATTAGTTGATGGATCGATTGGCCATTCGTGTTCCCTGGCTGAGGTCTTGAGGTGCATAACGGTGGGGCTTCTGTGTGTTCAAGAACGACCCGAAGACAGGCCGACGATGTCGTCGGTGGTGATAATGTTGAACAGTGACGGTGAGCTACCACAACCTCAACAACCGGGTTTTGTTGTTGCCAGACCCCCACCCGAAACTGGTTCATCAACGACCAATCACGACTCCTCGTCAACCAGAAACAGCTTGTCGGTCACACTGTTGGAAGGTCGATAGTGAATTAAACAAGTGTAGCGGTAAGTTTTATTGTTGGCTTCTGAAGGGTGGTGGAGTACTGAAACATTTGGAATGTCCCACCCCCTAACACCGGTCTCGTCGTTCTTTTTATATCCCAGGCGCGCAGGCGAGCTTGCACATTCATCAGAGATGGCCGACACATACGGGGCTTAATCCTACTGCTGGCCCTCAAAACGCCTGCCAACGGAGTTCAGCAACATGTGGCTTGCCCGGAGTCATGCTGAGCTTCAGGAAGAGTGGTGTTGTGTACAAAGGTATCGTTGTCGTAGCAGGCAAGCCTTTTAGTCGAGCGACACGTGTCTAAGATTCTTTGGCTCTAAAGCCTCATCTCATCTCATACCTTTTTTTTTTTTTAACTCTTCTTTTTTAGTTTTACACGCTTCTTCAGTCGTTTTTCATTTTTTGACGCATATTTCCCGGTATGTTCTTGTCCTCGATCGATAGCAAAGGTTGCTACTGCTTGTTCATTTTTCAGCTAGCTTTGCACACGCAAGGACTCTAATAGGACTAAAAAAGAAACACATCCTAAAAGCTTCTTCTCTTCATAAACAGCGGCTCTAGAGTATGAATGTTGTCCAACCCAACTGGCTGTTGGTTTTACTTTGTTCAAGCTTCCGAGTTCGATAATGAGGTGTTTTGAGAGTGCTAATCCAGGAGATTGGAGCGCTCATGACCTGCAAACTTCTTTTCTAACTTAACTTATGAAAAAAATGGGTGCTATTTTACATATGGCGCGGAGAGCCAATCGTCTAACCTTAACCCTAAAACTTAAACTTTGTCCGAAGTCTCTTTGATACAAGTTATGAAGTAGCTAATTATAACTTATATTGAGAGTTTTAAGTGGATGTATCTAAGGGACTTTTATGGATGAAATGTATAACTACTTGTATTTAGTGGATAATGATGTCTAGATCAACCCAATTCGTATGCAAGAATCCTGTATAGAGCTAAGAGGGCCTCGAAAGCTCGATTGGATGTCGACTTGCACAACGATTAAGATCGAGGTGAGCATCCCGACTTGGTTTCTTCAATGCTGTAGTAAGTCTCGGAATATAAAGCGAGAATTTCGAGTAAATAGTAATTGACTTTGATTACTATAGTTTGGTAGATTTTTTTTATAATGAATTTAAGTGGGAGGCATATTTTATGGTATAGGTGAAATATTTTTTTGATATTTTATATTGGATTAATATCTACATGGTTGAATTATTGATTAGGCTCTTGTCTTTTCTGTGATGATTATATCACCACGGTTTAGAAGTGCAGTCAAGTGATAAGACTCAGAAGTTAAGATTGTGGTCTAGTACTATAAGGGGCCACTTCCATGGTTATGGGGCTCACTTTGCCGCGTAAGTCTTCCCTTGTCTTTTTAAAGCTTTTTGTCCTTGCTCATAGCCTCTTAGAGCTTTGAAGCACTGTCTCATATTCTCCTCCTTAGTCAAGTTGGGAAGATATCTTCTTCCTTATAATTCGAGTCCTGCTCCCTTAGCCAACATATGATCAAGAGGGTCAAAGTCCTATCCTCAAATAGCCTCGAAACAGGAATGAGTGTGTTATCCTCCTTGAGAGAGGTGGCCAAAGTGGATCCGAAGGTTATCAGAGATCTTCATATCATGAAAGATGTATATGACTAGGACTTCATTCTGACTCCTAAGTATCTGGGCCCTTTGCATCTCAAGTACTTCATCCTGGTTGAGTATTAAATGTATATACATTGGGATCGAAAATGTCCATATGAATCGATGTACAGTATATTGAAGGTCGGGTTTAGATGTCTTTGATGGTGTATGATATTACCATCTCATATGGTGTCCAACTCTCATAACCGGAATGTTACTATAATAACGTCACCCCTAAATATGTTCCCCTCATGTTCTGAACCTATAAGAGAGCCAAAATCTATTATCTCATGGCTCAAGATGGATTTAAGATAAAGAGGCCCTCAACTTCCAACAAGGGTACTTCTTTAATAAATTCGACATGTTTTATGATTTCATTATGGATTAATTGGCATACAATATTATCAATATTTCATTGTTCCTTATTGTGAGGAGAAAGGTTAGGTGCTTTCATTGGAAAAGGTCTTATCCTCTTCCTTAGCCAACAAACATATAGATGAAAATCGGCTAATCGATGCTAGTTTGAACTTGATATCTCCAGGTATACTCCATCCCTGAAGTCTTATTTTCCTTAATTTTTTCCCAATGCGACACTTAGTGTATTTTTTCAAGGCATAAATCTTAGGGAGCTAAAGAAGAAGAGAGCAATGACATCCACCTAAAGGGGTCCAATCCCCTTCACCTGGAACATGATGAACTCTTCTAACCCTACCATCTCCACGGGGCAAGATGCAGTCCTGAGTCCTGAAGACACTAGCTTCCTTGAACCCTCAGGCACTCACCTATGGGTCTCATATGTCAATGCTCCTGCCATTAAGGCACCCCCTTGGAAGCAAGGAATTATGCAAAAGAGAAAGCGTTTGAGGCAACAAACAACAAGCAATCCGGTATGAGGGAACCAACATGCAAGAAGTATCGACATGGTTTCGTTTAGAATCTCTATAAATATTAGTCGATGCCCTTCTCGGCCATTTGAATGGTCGAACTTCCCGACCCAATGGAAGGGGATCCCTAGCATCGATATAGGAAGGGCTGAAAGCATCCTAGGTCATTTGGAAGGACGATCAATATTGGTATGTCATGAATCAACGTAAGCACAGTCCAAGGGCAAGTGGAAATTGTTCTTTGGATTTATATGACATCATCGCTCCTTTCTGCTTAGTTCTTTGGAGTCCCTCCCTAATCCTCCAGCATTCGGATCATGCAACAGAGGAAACCGGGATGTGTTTACAACTTGCAGTGAAAATAGACTTTTATGAATAGATAATAATAGATGATGGAACACAAGGTAGCGAACTGGATCGAAAAGAGCGCATTGGTGAGTGTGAGAGCAGTGCCGCCGTCACCAATTATCTCAATTTCTATGGATTTCAATCAACTATTTTCGATAAAGTTTGCAATATTTCCATCGAATTAGATGAAAAAAGATACGTGTAAACTCAATTTGTATCTTCAATTTACCTTGTGACCAAATAGATCTAATTGAATTGTGTGAATACTATAGTATCTTTCGTAATTTATTAGAAACCATTCAGGCACTCTTTTTTAAGATCTTTACTTCCTATTTTGAATTCGTGAAGGTAGGTTATTCTTTTGATCGATTGATTGATTTCGATCATTAATCATCTCGTTTGGTTAAAGTCGAATTGAACTAAGATAGTTACCAATTTAATCACCAATCAGGTATTCCTATGTTTTTTATTAATTTTATTTGCCAGAAAAAAAAATGATTTTATTGGCTTAAAGACATCAATTCATAATATACACACGATTCGTCAGACAGATCGTATATAGCAACTCGCAAACGATGCAATCCCCAAATACAACAACATGACGAATTCAAGAACTGATACAGTCCAAATAATTCAAACTAACAACGCATAAACCACACTCCCGCAAACTGTTTTACCTTTATGGAACCAGGTTCATTGTGTCTGTCGTCCCACCCTCGTCTGGGGACTGGCTGCCGCGGCTTCGGCTTCTCCGACCACAGGAACTCCAGTCGCTTGATACACCGGGATCGACACTCTCGCTGGTACCTCGAACGACTCCGCCCCCACCGGATACTCGAATCCACCACCTACGAGGGCCCCCGGTCCGATTGGACGGCCACCCACGTAAACCGGAGCGTCTTTGATTGGCTTGGCTGCCACCACCGGGAACGATGGCTGGAAGCCCAACCGAAGCTGACTGTCAGCCACGGCACGGAGCGGAGGCATGTATTGGACCGGAATTGGAAGCTGTCGCATCGTTAAGCTCCCGCCATGGACAGATGGCGGCATGTAGAAAACCGGGACCGGCTGAGGGGCATACGATAGGACCGGTTTAGGTACCAATCCGGCCTGCTCCATCGCAATCGGTTCGACCGTGTTGAACCCGGTTTCCTCCACGTGCAGCTTGGTTTTGACGGGTGGGAGATCGGGGATTGGGGGAACCGACAGCTGAGATGAGGCGGAGAAGGGCGAGCCCGGCTCCGAAGAGGCCGGTTGAACCATGGGTTTGGCAGGCGGCGAGTTGGTGTCGAGGCCGAAGAGGTAATCAGGGACCTCGGAGACGATGGAGGACGCCTCTGAGCGGCCGCGCTCGAGGGACGGCGGGCCAGATGCCGCGCCGGCTCCTCGGCCGTTGAGGGCATCGACGACGGAGCCGAAGGCTACGGAAGGTGGGGGGAAGAGGAACAGGCGAAGACGGGGGGCTCGAACGTTGGCGGAAGCGAGACGGTCGTACTCGTCGAACATGCTCTCAACGTCCTCATCTGAGGTGAGGGAAACGAGGGCGTCGAGGTCCTCGTGGGGGAGCTGGTACTTGAGGCACGGGGGCTGAACGGCGGCGGCAGGGAGGAACTTGGAGAGCCGGGAGAGGAGAGCAGCGAAGGAGGCGGAGCGGGGAACGGCGACGATGCGGGTCTCACCGCCGACGTAGCGGAGTTGGTTGTCGTGGGGGCGGGGGAGGATACGACCGCCGTAGCTGAACATGAGGCGGACAAGAGGGGCGGAAGGGTCGTCGGGGTGCCACCTGGCGGGCGGAAGATGGTGTGGAATATGGTTGTCTTGGTGAGGCACGTGGCCCTCTGCAGCTCGTGGGGCGTAGGCGGTGGAACCCGCGGCGGTTGAGTCGGCGTCCGCCGAGTGATGGTGGGAGCGGTTGTTCTGGGCTATCATGTCGAGAATGCTTTGCCTAAATGGCGTTGATGTCCTGCGGCGGAAAAGAGAAGAATATTATAACTGGGATCAGAGTATAATGGTGGGAGCACTTGGAAGTAGGCCAATCATATGCAACACTGGATGGTTGACAGCAGAGGGAATCCTCCTATTTGCTTATAAATCTGGCGAGCGCGATGCTTTTTTCATTCTAATTATTGGTGGAATAGGTACAAACTTTAGTATGTCATTCACTGCAAAAGCAGATAGATTTGGGGATTAGTCGGGAAAACTGTGAAGTTTTCACTATTTATGCAGAGCTTTTTTACTCAAAATTATCATCTAACGCTGAAGGATATAATTTTTTTCCTTCAGAAAAAGAAAAGCTGGTCATAATGAACTAAAAGGTGACCCTCTGAACGAGAAAAACAATAATAATCAAGTAAGTAAAACTTGTGACCTAGAGTTGACGGGACAATTCACAGGGTTGCAAACTGTAAAAACTGTTTTGTGAAAACAACACAGGAGGTACAACTTATGTGGTTTTCCCCACCACATTACTTGTTTTAGATTGAACTAAAAAGTATGATCTTCCTATAGACTATTTACAGTAATCTTAATCTTAAGATTAGTTTCTTTTGTTGAGCTGCATATTGTAAAGTAAAAGAAAATAAGAGAAAAAAATGAAAAAAGATTATTAAGCTGATCAATTGATGCGTATGGAGGCACAAATAAAAAGCACTAAATAAAAATCTATTGGATGGTAATGAACCTAGCATGTACTTAGTATTTTGATTTTGATTTTTTCTCTCATGTACAAAGAGAAGAGAATGCATGGTTAGTTTTTTATGCCAGACTAATCAGATATTATTTTTTTGAAAAGGAGAGCGACCCTTACGGCTGGTTAGTTTTTTGTGCTCTTATCTATAGAGCTCTTTTTGAAACTTTAAAATTTAGCTAATATAATTTGCTTTCGAGAAAAAAAAAAAAATTGTATGGTGATGAAGAACTAATGTTAGAGGTCGGAGTCTCAGAAATCTTGCCTGGTAGCATAAAAGGAAGCATTTCCTTTGCACTATATTGGTAAATAGCGGAATTAACCAGAAAAGGATGTTATTGCAACTATAGTAAACAGGTAAATGCTTACAGTAGGGAACTTTGAAGGGAACTTGAAAGCTCAAATGAAACTCAGTGGTCGACTGACTCTCAGCAAGAGCTAAAACTTGACATATATAGAGGTCTGGGTAGTCCAGCCTCTCAACTATATTCGCAAAACCATTGGAGCAAAACCGTGTGCTCCCCTGGTATTAGGTAAAACCATGTGCGCAGAGTGCGCCACTTATTTCTGTCTCAGGCGGCTCCCCGGGGCTCAGCCTTGTTTAGATGCTAAAGGACGGAGTCCTTTGTGCTGTGTCCCTAGTGAGGGCTAGGGCTCTTTTGAGCTGGCTTTGCTGCTGTAGGACAGCTGGTAGCCAGTCTTTAGTCCAGTTGTCCTTTCCTCCCCCTTTCCGCTGGTAGTGCTCAACCTTGAGCTGGTGGAGGTCGTGGTATTGTTGGAGTGCCTTGCAAGCCTGTCGGGCGGCTTCCTTTTGTATGTGGTGGAGCTTTTGTCTGGAGGAATCTCCTTTATTGATGTCGGTTGCTTTGTTGAGTTGGAGGAGTTCGTCATGATACTGTCTGACAAGATCTCCATCATCTTGCTCAGACAGGTTGTCGCTTTCGGATTTGGCTTCTCCTTTAATTCCGTCATGACCCCTGCCAGAAGGGATAAGCTCTCCTCTCTTTCCTCGCTCCATCCTGCACAGATTAGCACATTAATTAACCTTGAAAGGGTGTCGGTTAGGATGTTGTCTTTTCCTTCAATATGTTCGAATCTGATTTCGACGCCGCTTCCAGTAATATAGTCTGTGAAATTCATCCACCTGACTCTTGATGGCTTGTTCTGTGCTGTTTTATCAAAGAAACTGATGATCGCCTGGCAATCCGTCCTTATTAAAATTTCCTTTTTGTCCAGGAAATAAATCTTCAGTGATTCTAAGGTTTTCATGACTGCATGCATCTCAGCATCTATTGTTGATTTGATCGGGTTGAACTTTCCACTGGCATAGGCGCAGACCTTTTCCATGCTTTTTGGGTCTCCCCTTTTGGGTCTCCATTTACATATGCCTCCCCATCCCTTCATGCATCCGTCTGTTTCAAGTATTATGTAGCAGTCAGCAGGGGGTACGTCTAGATCAGGGAGTCTATTTACCTTGGTTTTTATTTCTCTGACCAGGTTCCAATCCTGGTCGTTCATCCTTTTCTCTCCTGTTGGGCTGGTTTTTGCATATAAGGGCCCCAATAGTTTTCCAAGGTTTGGAATGTAATTTCTGGCGTAGTTGAGGATTCCTAGCCAAGCCCGTAGGCCCTTCTTGGTTCTTAAGTCTTCTTCCTTGAATTCCGTTATTTTCTTTATGATGTGGGGTTGCAACTTGATCTTTGAATTGCCCAATATTGCCCCTAGGAACTCGATTTCTTTCACAGCAATCTTCATTTTCGTTGGGCTGAGTATAAGTCCATTCTCTTGGCATATCTTTAGCATAGCCCAAAGGTGTTCCGAATGCTCATCCTCGCTGTCTGAAAAGACTAAGATATCATCAATGTAAACAACGATAAATTGCTCAGTTCCTTTGAAACACTTATCCATTTTTCGTTGAAAGATTGCGGGTGCGTTCTTGAGTCCGAATGGCATTACCAGCCATTCATATAGGCCTGATGGGACCCAAAACGTCGTCCAAGGGATTGATTCCGGGTGCATAGCAACCTTTCTTATTATAGTGTTGATGCCCGGCAGGCTGTATTGATCTTTCTCGGTGATGTCGTTCAGGCGTTTATAGTTAAACACCATTCTCTCTTTCCCTTTGCTTTCCTGTCCGGTGGTTGGGTCTATAACTGTTCCGGAGTTCACAATTATTGCTGCCGTCCTGTGTTTGCTATTGCTTGCTCTTATCACCTTCAGGCTGAGCAGCGCCTGCACGTGCTTGTCAAAAGAGTCTTTCATCTGAGGTGTCAGATGTTTCAGTGGTTTGTCTTCTATGACAAAGTCTGGATTTTTAATGTCCAGCCTGCAGGTTATCCCATTTTTTGACCAGTGCTTGAGGGGATCTTCTCCGACGTATCCTTGGACCTTTAACTGCTTGATAATTTCCTTGAATTTTTCTTGAGTCCTTGGATAGTCCTTCTGTGGTTTCTCCACATAGTATACTGCTTCTTTGATCTGGATGTATTCTTCTTCCTCCAGATCCAGCTCTTCTATTGCAGCTGCTACAGGTGTGTAAGGCAGTGTATTAATTGTAGTCAGATTTTTGTAGAAGGTTACCATGTTTCCTTCGATCCTGACTCCTCCCTTCATTGCCCTGATGAAGTTGCACCCGATAATCATTTGTATGTCGTCTCCAAGCTTCATTTCGAATGCGTATGTGTAGGGGATTCTGAACTTATTTTCCCCTATTGTCATTTCTCCACCCTTCAATTTTTTGTCTGCGGTTGTTTTTGAAGTGATACCGCTAAAATGTACCAGGAAGGGGTTTTGTTCTAGGGCTGTTTTCGGTACTGTCTTCTCGTCTATGCAGCATGTAGTAGCCCCTGTGTCTAAGATTGCATTAGTGTAGAATGTAGGTACACCAGGTATTTCAAGTTGTACCTTTAGATTGAATAGCATATTTTTGGTCTTTCTTGCCTCGGTTGTTAGTATCCTCTGTGTTTCTTCGGCCACCAGGACGTATAGTTCCTCTTCGAGTTCAGCCTTTTCTTTTCTTAGGGCTAGGATTTCTTTCTCCAGATCCATCTTATAGAGGTTTTGTCTATCAATCTCTAGTCCTTCCTCCATTGTCTTGGCCACTCTTTCTTTGAGTTCTTCATTTTCCCTTTCGAGCTCTTCATTTTTTTTTTTGAGTTCTTCGTCCTCTTCTCTGAGTATTTTATTTTCTTCTTCGAGCTCTTCGTTTTCTTTTTCTAAGATGCTATTCTCTTCTCTGAGCTTTTTGCTTTCCGTCTCGAGGTGTAGGATTCCTTCTGTCAACCCTTTAGTTTTTTGTCTTTCCTCATCCAGGGCTTTCTTGAATCTTGACGCGAGGCTTTCCCTCCTTTCGGATGTCCCTTCCATATCTTTTGGCTCAATGGGTACCCTCTTGTAGAAGTAATATAGGCTGCACATCCCACAACAGGTGAATTTGCATAAAGGACAGTGGTTTCTGTACCCCTTTTGCGTAGTTGTTTTGCAGCAGATGCACTTTTGGGCTTCAGCTAGTAGATCTCCGTTTGCTTCCCATCTGTGCTGGCACTCTCCTTGGGCTTGTGTTACTTGGACTTGGGCTCTGTAGCCTTCTTTTGGCCCAATCCACCATGTCCTGCTGTCTTCAACAAAGGCAAATATTTTATGGGTTAAAGAATTTGTGCTGTAAAAAAGACCTTCCATGTCCTCTCCTTCGGAGATCGAATAGATTGCATCACTTAAGCCTTCTCCTTCTTGGACGGAGATTATTTCGTAGTCTTCTGGTAGCTCCAATTGTTCGAATACGGCTACCCTTCTTGTGTTTTGTCTTTCGTTGGGACATTCTTTTGCGAAGTGGCCTTCGTCGCCGCAAAGATAGCACTTGCACCTTTTGTTCCTGATAAGGTGCTTTCGCTTCTCAATTCTTGCGTGAGAAGAATGGGGCTTTCCCTTGTAGGTGGTTGACCTTCTGACCCCATATTTCTTTTCAGGCCTTTTATAGTAGCCTGGTATAGGTATCTCGCTGCAAAAGGATAGATCCTTTAATGCTCTTTTAAAGGCAGCGTCTTTGCATTCATTTTCCAAATATTTATAGGAAAACATGACCCTGGGGATCACTCCGATTGTATTGCCTTTGTATTTTTGTTCGAAAGCTTCCTTTATCCTTTTTCCCAGATCTCCCGGCATTTTGGACCACAATTTTTCCGATAATTCTGGTCCTACGAAGAGCCTCCCTGTCCTGGATGCTAGTCTCATGTAGTCATTTAGGAACTGGACTATATTCTTGAGACTTGAGCAGGAAAGTCTTTCCAAGTCCCTATAGGCCTCTTCTTGTGCTGTTGTTGAGCCCTGAAATGGGTCTTCCAAAATGAATATTGTTCTTAATTGAGAAAGGATGTTTTGGGTACCTCCCGTGCCTTCTGCATTGTTTAGGAGCATTAGGTATTCCTCTGGGTATGCCATCCTCCATTGGATCCATGCCAATTTTTCTGCTTCTCCTAGCAGATTTTCAATGAACTCTACCTTTGCCTGGACGTCTGTGAATCCCTGCGCAGATACTAAATTTTTAGTGATGGATTCCCATCTCATAAAGACGTCGTTAAACATGCCCAATTGCGTTGGTATTGTCAGAATTGCCCCTTGGTTTTGTAGGGCTGAGGGCAGATTCCACGCTTCTGAGAAGTCCTTGGTTTTGAAATTTCCTTTTCTGCTCGGTCCTTCAAAGAGTGGGTTTCGGCTACTTGATGGTTCCAAATTTATTGCTGGTGGGTATCCTACAGGTCCCATTGTTGCGTCTGTTGGGGGCCTGTAATTTGACACAGCAGATGAGTATACCTGCTGACTGAGTTCTGCCAGTAGGGGGTATTCTAGCTCCCAACCCTCTTCCATTCCAGCCGCTATTGTTTCCTTGATGCTTAGTTGCGGGTATTCCATCTCACCCTCTTCTGCAGTTTTCTCCTGAAAGTAATCTGCAAAATTAGTGAATTCGTCAGATTCTTCTTCCGACGAGCAGATTAGAGCCGCGATCGTATGGCTTCTGATTTCTTCTTCGTCGCTGAAAGCCTCTTCATCCTTATTATCATAGTTGATCGCCCTTGATGATGCTGCTGCTTGGTAGTTTCCGAAACTTATGGAAATTCTACCATCGATTAGGTTCCTGCTTCGGACCTCTGTAGGTCGTGTAGGAATTACTGTCTGGGTTGGCCTTATCACCCAGTCCCTCCCTTGCAATTCCGCTGCAGAGTACCTTCTTCCAGGGAGCGCTCTTACTCCATTGCTTGTTAAGTACTCCACCACCCCTGAAACTTCGTGTGCGAAGGCGACGTTCGGGGTATTTGAAAGTCGCCCCACCATTCCTCTGGTCACCAGGAGGTTGGCCTCACCATTTTGCCATGTGTCATATCCTCTGGTGAGGATTGATAGTTGAATGTTCCTGTAGAAGTCACCAGTAGTCATCATCATATCAGGGATTATGTATACCAGTTGACTACCTCTTGCCAGGTCAACTTCCATGGTGGCAATTATGGCCCTGTCATCGGACCATCTGTTGTCTCGGAACACCAATAGAGCTAGTGTCCCTTCTTCCTGCCTGTGGAGCGCTTGGAGTCTAACTTGCATGACTCCTAGATGGACGAAGTTCATCCTGCTTCTTTGGAGAGTGAGGAAGCTTTCTTCTTGAATGAACGTCCTATCTATCTGGTTGTCTGTAACCAGCATAGATTCTTCTGACCTATGCACATATACCCGGTGATGTGCATCGTCTCTCCTTGAATGATATAGCACCTCAGTTGGGGCTATGGTTGCTCTTTCCCTCATGGATAAACGTAGTTGGGCTTGTGGATCAATTTGCTGTTCCAATATTCTGCCTGTGTCGTTGTTTGTTCCCATGAGTCTGTTGGTAGCTCGCCTTATGTTGTGGATCCGCCTTTGATTTCGTCTGTAGTCTCGGATCTGATCCTCCACGAGCGTTTGTGAAGTGGATTCACCACCTTGCCCTCTTGTCGTCATTGTTTAGCTTCTGACAGGATCTTTGAGGGGTCTCTGAAGACAAGTATCTTCCCTTTTGTTTCTTTAGGCCTTTCGGAAGGGCCTAGGTTCAGGTTTGCAAGCTTTGTGATGAGATCCTCAGGTAGGATCTGGGAAGTAGGTGTTCTTGTTAGCTGGAATTCCCTGATTGTTTGGAGTTCTGATTTTATCCCTTTCAGATCTTCTGCGATCTGAGTAAGCAGCTGAATTTGGGTGTTATGCTGCTTTATGACCGTCGCTTGGTGGCTTAAAGTACCTGAATAATCACTGGTTTTTAGAAAACCTAGTGCAGGTGGGTCAATATTTTCTATGGCCTTTAAGGCTTCTTTGTACGATTCTGTGTTTCTCGTGAGGGTATGGCTCATCCGAATATTTGCTTTTCAATTTTAGCCAGGAGTGTCTCAATTCTTAGAATCTTTTGGTCTAGATTTTGGGTAAGCTTTAGAGCTTCTTCTTCTACGATTTTGGGTTGTTTAGAGATTTCTGTTACCAGCTCTCTAACTTCCGTTTTGGTCAATGGTTTATTTTCTTTGAATAAGGCAGATAATGTTTTTGTTGCCTTTTCTAACTTCTGGACCTTGTCCTCAAGCTTTTGAGTCTTTTCTAGAAGTAGTTTGAAATTCCTCAAGTTTACCCTGCTAGATAGGCAAGTTCTATCGTATATAACTGCAATGTTATGAGCTAATTCCTTTCTGGTTGGATTTTTGTCTTCTGCTAGATCTAAGTAATCTAAATGAGAGGTTCTTGAATCTGAGTACCACTTCTGTATGGTCTCTTCCCAGAGTTCAGACATGCACTAATCCAAACTAGTTGAATTACCTTATCACTCGTATTCCTCAACCTGCATCAAAGGGCTTACTCCCACTTTATGGTCTTACTGTCTTCTTCCGGCCTTTTGGTCTACGAGTAATTTGGCTCTTCTCTATGACTGGACTAGTTTAAGCAAACCACCAGGAGGATTTTACACAGAATAGGTGCTAAAACCTTTAAACCAAGCATTAAGATTAAATAGGTAGCAAATCAAGCTCTGATACCAGGTAAATAGCGGAATTAACCAGAAAAGGATGTTATTGCAACTATAGTAAACAGGTAAATGCTTACAGTAGGGAACTTTGAAGGGAACTTGAAAGCTCAAATGAAACTCAGTGGTCGACTGACTCTCAGCAAGAGCTGAAATTGTCCGTCCCGTTAGAGGCCCAATCTACTCTCTATCGTGACAGGTAAGCACGATCTCTGGACGGATAATTTTAATTCTACCCTTTCTGATTTGATTAGCTCGGCTACAAAATAGGACAATAATGGTAAGGAACCAGATCAGATTAATTTCAGTTCCTTGTGGCAAATTTTGGGCACCGATATATATTATTATCCACACCCCAATCACGGCAAAAAAACCCAGATCACATTCATCGAAAAATTTCCACCATCATCTGCACGCGAAACATATAGGATAAAAAACTGAAAAACGAAGGAAATCGAAAAAACAAGAATGCTCCTGACTTGCTGAGGCAGAAAATTTTATAGAACAATTACGTGAAGGCATGAAAGAATTGTGCAAAAGTGTGTTTGTATCTTTCGTTTTGATGGTATATGATACGAATCTAACATTAGAGACAGAGCCATGTCAGAAACTTACTAACAGAAGGCTGAAGCGCGGCTGCTGTGTTCGTCCATTATTTTGCGAGAGGAAGAAGGAACGAGGGAGACAGAGGAGCACTTCAACTTGGCTTAATCATCATTATTATTATTATTATTATTTTGTCTTTTCCTTTTTCTTTTAATGCGAAAAGAAAGAATAGGTTAAAGGATGGTCGGCCGGCTGACGCATAAAAAGTGGTCCCTGCAATGTCCTTCACCATCGTGCGCTCTGACTTGGGCAGGCCGTGAATTATCCAGGGCTTTACCCAACAGCAGCAGCAATATTCTACTGCAAGAAAGCAGCGCTCCTAGGCACATTTAGAACTTTAGTGTATCAGCTGTGAGTATGATATATATACATATATATATATATATACAGGCCGTGAATTATCCAGGGCTTTACCCAACAGCAGCAGCAATATTCTACTGCAAGAAAGCAGCGCTCCTAGGCACATTTAGAACTTTAGTGTATCAGCTGTGAGTATGATATATATACATATATATATATATATATGTATGTATATATGTATATATATATACATATATACATACATATATACATATATACATACATATATACATATATACATACATATATACATATATACATACATATATACATATATACATACATATATACATATATACATACATATATACATATATACATACATATATACATATATACATACATATATACATATATACATACATATATACATATATACATACATATATACATATATACATACATATATACATATATACATACATATATACATATATACATACATATATACATATATACATACATATATACATATATACATACATATATACATATATACATACATATATACATATATACATACATATATACATATATACATACATATATACATATATACATACATATATACATATATACATACATATATACATATATACATACATATATACATATATACATACATATATACATATATACATACATATATACATATATACATACATATATACATATATACATACATATATACATATATACATACATATATACATATATACATACATATATACATATATACATACATATATACATATATACATACATATATACATATATACATACATATATACATATATACATACATATATACATATATACATACATATATACATATATACATACATATATACATATATACATACATATATACATATATACATACATATATACATATATACATACATATATACATATATACATACATATATACATATATACATACATATATACATATATACATACATATATACATATATACATACATATATACATATATACATACATATATACATATATACATACATATATACATATATACATACATATATACATATATACATACATATATACATATATACATACATATATACATATATACATACATATATACATATATACATACATATATACATATATACATACATATATACATATATACATACATATATACATATATACATACATATATACATATATACATACATATATACATATATACATACATATATACATATATACATACATATATACATATATACATACATATATACATATATACATACATATATACATATATACATACATATATACATATATACATACATATATACATATATACATACATATATACATATATACATACATATATACATATATACATACATATATACATATATACATACATATATACATATATACATACATATATACATATATACATACATATATACATATATACATACATATATACATATATACATACATATATACATATATACATACATATATACATATATACATACATATATACATATATACATACATATATACATATATACATACATATATACATATATACATACATATATACATATATACATACATATATACATATATACATACATATATACATATATACATACATATATACATATATACATACATATATACATATATACATACATATATACATATATACATACATATATACATATATACATACATATATACATATATACATACATATATACATATATACATACATATATACATATATACATACATATATACATATATATATATGTACATATATACATGTATATTTATATACATGTATATACATGCATATATATATTCATGTATATACATGTATATACATATATATGTATATATACATATATGTATATATACATATATATATGTATATATACATGTATATGTATGTATATGTATACACATACATATATACATATATACATACATACATATACAAATATACATGTATATATATGTACATGTATGTATATATGTATATATACATATATATATACATACATATGTATATATACACGTTATTCAAGCCCAATGCGCAAAGAACACTACTCACACTCAATAGATATTGAGGCATCCGATTTATGTCGCTGAATATGCGTTATTCGAGCCCCATCAGCTTGATGCCAAATATAATGACCACTGGTTGATGTATTAAATCTCTAAAATACTCATAAATTAGATGCAATTGTAATACCATTACAATCAACCATATACATGATTCTTTTACTTGTACTACGCAACTCACTATTCAAACATCCAATCGCATGGTAAATACCAAACAGTTCTTTTATTAGATAATTATAACAAAAGAAATAGTTGGTATCATAATAAGCTAACAAAACGCTTTTGTTGTTGTCAAAAGCTCATTTACTGGAGAAAAGAATAACGTGGCCTTTATCAGGAATTGAAAAGAATAAAAGGGCAAGAGAATGTAACAATTTATTGCAAAGAAGTCCTGAGGGTAGTATCCCTTCACCTTCCTGAAGGTTGATTCAGAATAAAAGATTTATTTTCAATTCCTTAGATGCAGCTGGAGTCTCTTCCATGTATGAATCTCCTCATCCAATCAGATACCACAAGAAACCTCGTGCGCCAACTGACTTGTTTACTGAATTTTACAAGGAGAAAAAGAGATACAATTAGAACTAAAACAAAAACTAGCACACACAACTCATCTTCAACACAAATATATTAATTACCATCATGTTAGTTGCAAGGAAGCACAAAAATACATATCCTAACAAAACAAATGGAGTGTACCTTGCATAAACAGAGTACCATAGCCATTGCGAGCTGTGGCCTATAGAAACCCAATCTCCAGGCAGCTGTGCAGCTGTTTGCTCTCCACCCAAAGGAGCAAATTGACCAAAGTGCCTATACCTATCACCCAAAGAGAAACGAGACAATAAATAAATGCCAGCAATATGTACTTAATAGAGATGCATGATTTCAGCAGCTTAGCTTGTAAAACAAGATGACATGATTGCAAATATAGGAAAGTGCAGTAGTTTCTTTGAGTTGGGAAACGAGTTATAATGAAGATTCTGCTATTTGGCCAGAGGATATCACATCATCACTGCAAAATGTTCTAGTCTTTTTTAAGTGTGTAAATTCATTCTGTAACCGCCATCACTGTGATGAGCAAACGTGGAGCAAGTCCACTTCATTGCATCTGTAACCATTATATGCCATATGCTTGACTTATTAGTCAGAAATATTTAGTTAGACTCATTCTTTCATTCTGTAACTGTCATAACTATGATAGACAAACATTTAATAATCTATGGATCTAAGCATATTGGCTATAGTCATCTTCTACAACAAGTGTATATTCTCTTTCCTAATCTAGTTATTTATACTGTCTTTCAGTAAACTGTGTATAATTACTAGATGAGTTAACAAGTCTTTGTAATATATGATTTTTCTTGTAATGATTTATAAGTTGATATGCGTGATTTTTGTAAATACTGGAGGACATTCATAAGGTACAACAGAGCATGATTTTTGTGTTAATGGTCATGGTTCCATGATTTCATTTCTAAATCCAATTATGCAGCTTAACAAATAAAATGTTATCTGGTCTTTGTTTAACTTATTTGATTCAAAGATTAAGTCACAACAGGAAAAATGGACTTGGAAGATAAAAAGGAAGAAGCACCTCCAGAGGTAATTCCTCTAATAGAAATGACCATTTAAAAGGAACACAAATTTGATAAAAAATAGAAGCAAGGTTTCAGGGTAGAAGTTCAAGTGATGATATTGTAGTCCAGAACAGAAACAGCAGAAAATATGTTTTTTTTTTTCAGAAATGCACTTGAAATCATACGATATCCAATGAAACTTAAAAGGCGATATATTTTAATGAGATAGAAACTTGGATATCAAAAAGAACAAGGAAATCAAACAGCATAGAACAGTTACCGGAAGGGATGAAACCGATGACGACCCGATCCTCTCATACGGAGGGGACCTTCAGGGTTCTCCTCACATATCTTCATCTTGTTAAAGCATTTAGCAAGATAGTTACCTTGTTGTGCAGCAACCTGGAATATTACACAGACAAAAGAGAGAAGATGAAAAAAAATCCCTTTCTCAAAATAATATCTTGAAAATATTCTCCCTTGTCTTTGGGAAAGGCAGTTCAGTTGAAGATATACCTGGGCAGTTGCAGGAAGCATCTTAACCCGTGAATCCACATCAGCAAGAGCTTTCTTAAACTCTTCAATATTCAATTCCTTAGATTCTTTGACAGCATTGCCATTTGCATCCTTAAATAGATCTATAAAATCTTTCATTTGTTTGCTCTTCAAGTAAAGCTCCACCTGGGGGTACCTCTCGCAGATATCATCTAGTACATCTTTGATTTCTTTTACAGTTAAAGTTCCAGAATTATCTTTATCTGCAACTCTAAAGATTGCAGAGATATCTTCCTGAAATAAAATTTGCATTAGATTGGTATTTTGAGAAAATTATTTATACTAGAGGATAGAAATTGCATCGATTTAAAGAACATGAATAAATTCTTCAGTAAAGAAAATAAACGGGTAGATTGAATAATTTCTGAGTTACTTTAACATGTCTACTAGGTAATTCGCAAATCTTGTGTGGCATTGACAACACAACAAATTAGTCTTTGGCTCTAAGAAAGATTTAAGTGCAAGATAATTTCATAAAACAGGAAGGAGAAAAGGAAAGGATTAAAAGGAATTTTTTTGAACAAGTCTCAACAAGCATACTAAACACTCAATAAGACAATCTTAAGAAAACACATATGGACCATTGCTTCAAACATACCATGACTTTTCTCTGGCTTATTGTGGCACAGTCACCGAGCGCATACACACCATCACAATTTGGTACTCTCAACCACTCATCAGTGGCCAATACACGCCTATCAGCCTTTATTAAAGGAAAAACAGATATGAAAAATTAAATCACAAAACGGCATCAGTCAGCATATGCTGGAAAAGACCAAAGTTACAATGATTCTGGAGAATAAGAATAGTAATTAACCTGTCCAACTTGTTTCATGAAATCCAGTATAACTGGACGGGTACCAATACCAGTAGACCAAACAACCATTCCATAGGGTACTGATATCTCTCTTGATGATGCGCTAGTCATAGTGATGGCCTTATCAGACACCTTAACAACCCGGAAATTTGTTTTGACATCAATACCATCTCTCTGAAACTTTTCTTCAGCAAATTCTGTTATCCTTTTGTCAAACCTACATGTTAATATCAACAACAAATAAACACTAGTTCTCAATTATGACCTTTATGGATAAATCAGTCATACCCTTGGAATAGATCAATTATACATTCTTTTATCATGATATCTTTGTTTAGACCACGAACACACCCATTTGTGACTGCAAATGATAAATCTGTGAAGCTGTATTTGTGATATTTAATATTACCAGTCACAGTACTAAGTGTTTCCCTTCAAATAAGTGCATAGATGACTTCTACGTGAAAGTTCAAAAGAGAGACTATGATGTGTGGGCAATCAAGTTACTGCATAGCACATATGCAGTTTTGGGGATGCATCTGTGAGCACATCATGGTTCAGATTAACATGATAAAGAACAATAAAGTACAGACTAGTAAGCAAAAAGAAAACTAAAACAAAATGCTAAACTTACAAAGAATGATATCTATGCTCTTTAAAAAGTTAAGTAATAAAAACCATGAAAAAGCATATTCGACCCAAGCATGTTATCATTGATTGTAATTTTTAACATTAAACTAATACAATTATATAACCAATAGCAATAAGGAAGAATATTACATGAATGCAATCAAAATGTTCAATATTTGCATGACCACAAAAGCACCTGCAAAATAGTAGGCAGCCACACATGTAGTTCCACATCACAAATGCTGTAATACCACACCTTATGCAATGTTCTGATATGATCAGATTGTATAATGCAGCAGCATAAACTGCCATTTAAAAAACATTGATTAAGGTGATAGAAAGAAAAAAAAAGATCATTCAAGAACAAGGGTAATATTTGTTTGCTGAAGTAATCACATGAATAAGAAAGAAAGGGATAGATCTAAGCACTTTATATATATATAAAATCTTTTTTTTCTTTTAGTTGCAGCTTGGATGTCAGAAACAAGTAACTGTTATAACTAAGTGCCTATATTTCATGGGTCAACAAAAGATATGATTCAGCAAAATAGGCAGATCAACATCACACTTGGATAATTCTTACATTGTCAAAATATGGTCCCCAGCCTCGATTACTGAAATTTTCACCAAGTCTTTCACAGTAGGATACAATTTGGCCAAATCTTCACTCACAAAATCATGCAATTCTGCTGCAAATTCAACACCAGTTGGACCGCCACCAACAATGACAAAATGAAGATTCTTCCTTCTATCTTCTTCACTAAGCTCTGGAAGACTGGCTCTCTCAAAGCAGTTCATGACACTCCTTCGGATTCTTTGTGTATCCTCTATTTCCTACGAAAGGATGTCTCATTTGCTTAAGCTCTTTAACTTTTGGCTTTTAAACTAGCAGAAGAAGATCAGAAAAAATAAAACAAACAGAATATATTTCAATAAACACAAAAGGGTAAAGGATTTGGATAACAGATGATATTACTGTCAAATGAATCAGAAATTTTCAATAAAGAAACACTGAAAAAAAAGTTTATGCAAAAACATCTCCCACAATAGCACCCAACCTTGTCCACAACTAGTTCAGTAACCTTTTTGTTCTATATTTTAGCTAAAAAACTCTCCCATATGCTAACTTATTATGAAATTAAATTGAACAGTGGAATGGCCTGGAATTCTGTACAGCAAGTAGAAGTACACCTTAAGAAAATGACAGTTCTCCACCACACCAGGGGTGTTGAAGGTATTTGGCTTTGCTCCAAGTGCAATGACTAAGTAGTCATAATCTACAGCAAATTCACCACTTCCATCCATGTTTGTCCAGATATTAGAGCAGCAGAGGACTTTCTTGTTAGTTGGATCAATCTTATAACATTCAGCTTCCCAAAATTTAATTCCTCCACCTTTCTGTAGCAATAAAAGTTAGTGAGAACAAATTTCCAAGGATAGATGAAACAATAATAACAAAAGTCAGCAGAGATTCAAGAATGGCAACACTTGAAAATACCTCGCTGTTTTTGTATGCGAAAATAGAAAAAAGAAAGTGTCCATTAAAATACTGGATACGAACCTTGTGCATGATCTTGCGAATTGGTTCTACAATACTACGTGGCTCCACTGTTCCACACGTGACACTTGGTAGCAAAGGAGTGAATAAAAAGTAGTTACGAGGTGATACCACTTGTACATCATATTGTGAGGCATCTAAGTTTCTTAAGAAGCTAGTACCAGCCCAACCAGTTCCAAGAACAACCAACTTTTTCTTTCTGGTTAATTCAGTTGTTTCAAAATCATGGTCGGACTTTGCGTCAGCATATGCCAGAACACCACCACTACTGCAAGAAGAGAAGAACAAGTATTACTTATCATGTTTACTATCAAGGGGAAGATAGATAAGAGCAGGAGTCGATCAGAAGGGTGAGAAATAATGAATAAATACAATGATCATGAACCACTAGCCTTCCTTTGTGCAAAAAGGCATCAGGCATCCAAACCGATGAAAAGTAAAGAATAAACTCTAGAATGCATCACAAAAAAGAAAAATACTAAAGGCACTATGGCATCACATAATTGTTTCTAGATGGTACATAGTCACGTCCAAACATCCACAGACTGTCCTTTAGGATCCACTAGTCCGCCTTTAAAGCTTTTGACTCCAAGAACCTATGAGGTTCTCTTTTTCTTATTTCTTCTTACTTTAGTTTTATTTCGGAATAATGGAGTAGTGATCCCGCATCATCAGTAGTGTTCGGGTCATATGTTGAGCACCAATTCACAGTGATGTTCCAGATAAAGCAGGAAGCCAAGCATTAATCCACAGGCGCGGCTGATCCACAATTCATTAGCTTTAATACACCCTTCCAAGTTATCTCACCCTCCTTTCCTCTTCAACCCAGAAAGCAGATCAAATGGTCTATCAATATCTTTTCTGGTATTAATCCAAGGAATGCCAATAACAAATATAAAGCACCACGAATAAGATACAGAGAGATACAGAAAGAAGAAGATTAAATACTATTTGGTGGGGAAAAGAACAAAAACACAAAAAAAGATTTATTAAGACGATATTCCCCCCTTCTTGCCCTGATGAAAGGCAAGATATTTTAAGAAGTTATAACTTCCTTAAATACTCACAATTCCAGTGTCACATATAACCTAAGTCTCCTAGTTTAGGCGTCAAATTCTATGGAGATTTCGACGTCACTCGATAACGAACCAAAGAACCAGAGAAACTAAGACCACGCTGAGTAAGGATATAAAAGATAAGAAAGAAAATCTGATGAATGAATTCTTGCATAAACTAGTTAGACTGGGCATATTATGAAACGCAAACAACAACAAAATGTTAGCAGGTTAAGAGAGCACAACGCAGGAAAGAATCGGATATTGCTAGACCAAACCGTAAGAAACGAAAGCAAAATATAATGGAAAAATAATCAGATCTACAGGTGCAAATAGAGATCCAAGGAGAAATCAACCAACGAAAAGGAGAGTAGGGGACCTGAGTGCGCATATCACGATAAGCTTGGAGACGGTAGGGCGCCGTCGTATCGCTTGCGACGCTCGATCCAGGAAGGACGCCGAGAACCGCATCCCTTCTTATTATTTATCAAACTCCAGTAAAATAGAAGCAATAAAGAGAAAAAACAAGTGAAAGGAATCGAAACAGGGAGAGAAGGCAACGTAGAGAAGAAGAGAGATGGAAGTTTCAAGGTCGCACGGCCTATTTATAAGGCCGAAAATGCTCCAGGTGCCGACCTGGGGCACCAGGTGCCCTGTCCGTCCCCCGTTTGTCCCCCTCCAGCAGGGGGCACGCGGCTATCAACCAGAGGTCCCTTCCAAGAGGGAGCCCTCACGGCTTGGAACCGCACGATCCGGAGGCCCGAGTTCACCGCTTCTTCCTCTCCCTTCAACTCGATGTGAGACACGTCAGAGATTGGATGTGAGTCATCGGAATTTACGTATATTTAAATCGTTCTTTAACCTAACCTTGATGCAATCACCGCAGTATGGACACGGTATCCGTTCCTCTGATTACGCTCCTTCGTTTTTGGTCTTTGGTTTTTCTGGTGCATTTAAGAGTCAAAAGAAATTGGATTTGTTAAAAGTTGGGTAGAATTACACAACATGGTTGGGGACCAAGAAATTCGAAGGTTGATTCAGATATGGACAGGCAGCCATAAGATAGCGCATTGGTTTGTCGTTCCTTCCCTCCGGCTCTCTTTGATCGACGTACAAACGGCGAAATCCGAAAAGATGAGTCCACAGACAGAAAAGTTCATCGGCACGGTCAAATACGGGACCCGATGCTGTTTACTTCTCTGCGAGGTGGGTTTGTTCTCACGGCATTGGCTTCGTTTCCACGCTTTCTGGAAGCGTAGGGAAGAGGGACAAATCTGAAACGGAAGAATCCGGCAGTCGGATTGACCCTGGGAAAAATAAACAAATAAATAAAAACACGCGTGGGACACGTCGGTAAACAAACATAGAGAGACTGGGTAGGCATCAGAGGAAGATATCTTCTCTTTTTCTTTGACTAGTTTTAATATTAAAAATATTCAATTAGATCCTACCAAGTATTGCCATCTCGTGACTATTTCCCATGAGATTTTAGGAATTCGTCCCAATATCCTCTTATTCTCATTTGAAATTAGAAAAGTTGATTTCCGATGAGATAGTCTAGCAACTTCTAGGATGATAATATATACCTACAATCGTCAAACCAAACACAAAACAATGAGATAGGCTGTTTAATAGTTGGTTGTTTGAACGTATATAATTTGGACGTGCAACAGCTTTAATGCCACTAAACAAATTAATGGTCTTCCTCGGTTTCCCCGGGGCAACTCACAAACAATGAGATAGGCTGTTTGTGAGTTGCTATCGCATTTAGGATCTGCCGGAGAAGTTTTGCTGACGGTTGGCTTTTCACCGAATTGTACTTTCTCGTGAAGCAGCGGTACTCAGAGTCACAGGCTTGGGGAGAACCTTTAATTTCACCCACCGACTGATGAGACAAGGAGATCTTCAATCTTAACCCTTTCATTTCGCTGCTTATATAGGGAAGTAGCTTGAGAAATTATGTTACATGATAAAATCATTGAAAAACATAAACCTTTGTTATAGATCTAAAATATGGAAAGAAGAAAGAAAAAAACACAATATGGAAAGAATGTTTGAATCAAAAGAGTTTTTCAGATATGACTATAAAAATAAAAATAAAAAATTATGTTTGAAGGAGAGTGATGGTGAAATAAGCATAAATGATTTGTCTACTTAAAATCTAATTACGTGATCATAATAAATTATTAATATAATTATATATTTAATTTAAGATTAAAATCTATTTTAACACTTATGGTTTTGATCATGAACCTCTTAGACCCTTATGGTATACTTGTGTTTAAAATAACTCGTACATTTTTAAAAACGTAACATATAAAACCCTCTCGTCATGTCTTAAGTGAATAAACGTTAAAGTCTGTTTACGTAACATATTGACTCACAATAAATCATTAATATAATAATATATATAATTTAAGTTAAAAAAAAAATTGAGACCTCAAATAATGACGGAAAACATCATCATGGAAGCAACCACCAACTACAATACTGAGTTGCTACTGCCTGACAAGGCACCGTACGTACATAGCCTCTCTTACATTGATGATGAGCTTAGGAGCTTCCAATCCTACCTCAGGTGGATTTACGTCGACCAGTCTAACGCTAAGCACGCAGTAATCTCTTAGTCCCTCTTCTTCCTCCTCGATGTCTTCATCTCTATCGCCTCCCACTTTGTCCTCTCTTGTGCACTCACCCATCACATCTAGGACATGATGGTCCAGCCCTCCCTCACTTCCGCCTCCGACCTCTCCTACCTCTACATCTCTACTTTCATTAGTCGCTACGACCTTCGCCGCTTCCTTTTCCTTAATAAATCAATTGAGAAGAGCGAGCGAGTGTAGAAGGGTTACATGGACTAACTCAATCGCTCATTTTATTTACTCTGTCTTTATGATGTCGTGCTTCACAAGAGAAGTGACTTACAAAATATGATGATGCTTATCGAGATTGGAGCGAATGTCATTCGTAGTAGTAGGCAACATCGTGATAGGTGATGTGGTGGCATATGTCTTGAAACTAGTGAGTAACATCCATAATATAAGCAAAGACAAAATGCTAAAGTTGCTAAAAGATAATCTCACTACAACTCAAGCAATGATGAAACAACAATATAATCAACACAAAAACGAAAGAGAATTTTCAGTAGGAGATTGAGCCTTCCTACAGCTCCAATCATACAAGCAAACATCAATCAAGACCAGAGCATCTATGAAGCTTTCACCTCGGTTCTATAAACCCTATCAAATTTTGGAGCGCATCAGAGTTGTAGCATACAGATCTCTAAGAGATCTATGATCAAACCTATAGGAAATGAACCTTAATCTTAAATTACACATCATTATATTAATAATTTATTATGAATTAACATACCATATAAATAAACTTTTAACATTTATTAACTGATAAAAAAATTTATATACTATATTTTTAAAAATATATGAGTTATTTTAAATACGAATAAACTACAAGGACTTAAGAGATCTGATCAAAACCATTATGATTAAATAAACCTTAATCATTTTACTAAATATAATATTCCTTAAACTAAGAGGAGCAAAACACATAATTTAAGAGGGCATTAATCTGACTGATTAAAAAGAATGCTCTCTGATAAATGTGAGTAAAAACAATAAACATGTTCAAGCGAATAAAAAGTTGAAAGTATCTTCTCATGCTACATGTCAGGTGCATAAATGGACATATGATCTAAGAAAAATGTTGATTACATGTAACGGACAGTATTAACAAGTTTAGGATCGAAAGAATTTCAAATGTTTAACATTAATATAACAATCTTGGGCTAAGAAAATATTTCAACTGTTCAACATCATGCAGCCAAAAAGAATATGACAGAGAACAACAATACATGCCTAAATATGAGAAGTAAAATTAAAAGTTGGCATGTAAAATTGCAGGAATCTTATAACTCTTGCCCAGTAATTCAATAGCTTTCTACCTGGAAGATGAAAACCAGATATGGAAACCTTACAGACTGACAGGTAAACAGCAAGGAAAGATGGAAGGTGAGAGTAATAAAATGGAAGAAAAGCAAAAGCAAAACATTCCAACAAATGCAATTGACGGACTGACATAATCTTGTGACTTGCTATAGACTGTTGATCCTAAAGCAACGTTTTTATATCTCCATCTTACAACAGTCTCCATGGCCATCCATAAAAGAAAGCAATAAAGATCACTGAAAAATCATCTCTAAGATACATGAGATCTAAGTAGAATAGCATGTGATCCAAAGAGATTAGGCTCAGAGAAATAGCAAGAACAAGAAAAGCATGAATCTCCTTATAGAAAAACCTGATTAAAAAGAAACAACAAGAGAATCTGATTGTTTAACACCCATAGCACCCATGCTAGACTAGATTGCACTGGCTGTGGCATGCTGGTTTAACACATGCTAGGTGCCGTGTGTTGATCCACACATGCTAGGTGTGGCATACAGGTTGAACTTACAAGATGGCAGCAGGTGCTGCATGCCATCAAAGTTGAAATGTTGAAGACAATGAAACACATACGTGCCTTTTATTTTCACTGGAACAGAAGAAGAGTTATCACAAGGCAAATGACATTTCCATGTAATTTGGAAACCTCTTATCAATATTGTACAAGCACAGACTTTGGTAACACTAAATTCTATTATAAGGATCTACATGCAAAATTTTTACCATGGGACCAAATCTTACACCCACATCCAAGCAGCATGGTTTGGCCATTCAATGTAATTTTGCAAATGTTAAGTCATCCTCTCTTGATAAGATGTACAAGTAATTGCTTTTTTATAGAAACTTAACTGAAGCCTTGGGATAAGGAGTCTACGGAATCAGTAATTCTAGCACAATATAAAAGATGGTACCTGGAGAAACCCAAGACTGCCATGAGATCCCATATAGATGCATTCATCCAAGTATAGCTAGCGACATGAGATAGAGAAATTGTTTTAGTAGCCCTCAAATAAACAAATTGAAACTTCAACATCTCTGCACTTGCAACAATAGAAAAAAGCCAAACAACCAGGAGAATGTCATATGGTTTTAGTATTTTTAAAATGTTAACAATTTCACCTGCCTTCGCACAACATATAAGTTTGACAAATGAGTTTGCATGGCTCAGTAGGAAGTATAGAATACTTAAATGAAAGTGTCTGTAAACTTTTGGAAGGATGAGGCTAGAATACCTCTGGATGACTTTCTGTAACCTCCTTGTAATGATCCAATGCAGCTTTATCTGCTTCACAAAAAGAAAAAAAAAAGCATTTGAATATACAATTAGTCACACACAGCATACAAGAAATTCCCTGAATAAATACAAATTACAGATGTGCCCCACCCATCCTCACTTCCAGTATATGTACTGCAGTCATCAATCATCATATTGGTCATGACTTATCATGATAGGAAATGCTCATTCAATAACTCAAGACTCCTAAATAACACAGCCTATATGATGTAGACTGAAAGGTCTATGTAAAGCATTGGAATCATACTAATCCTTACCATCGTGCATTATGTACAGTGCATTAAGTTGGAAAAGTCTCTCTTGGTACTTAGGATTTATACTAAATCACTTATACTCAAATCACTTATTTGATGATTAAACAGAACTTGGCATAATTTACCTAATACACCCACAAATCTAACTTCACATAATTTGAAGACCTTAACCTTTGATTGATGAAAAGGACAAAAAAAATCATCTTTGCATCTAATCAAAAGGAAGACTGGTATAAGTAGTGCATAAATTACATTATACGCCATATCATGAATATTGGGACAAGAGCAATGACGAAAGAACATACTGATCATCATAGTACCTCATTCTGCATGTTCACTTACCAGCGATCATTTTATAGCTTACTTTCTCTATTAGTTGAAGACAAGCTTGTGTTTACTTCAATGAGAAAGAGAGCAATAAGAACTGCATGTTTAAGACACCATTGTCACTAAAGAAAAAATCCCATAAGAAAGTATTGCATAGATGTCGTAGTAGTTTGAACTCCCATTATTGATTTATTGTTCGGACTCCCTATCGGGAATCAGAGCTCCTCATCCTTAATTCCAAATCAAAGATATGATAGGGACTCCCCTAGTGAGGTGCTCAGTGTCATGGTTATCATTGTCGATACTGGCAAATGGTCTCGATTAGAATGATTGTACTGGAATCAAACCAAGTGAACCAATCAAACTCAGTGGTCGACTGATGTCCCAGCAAGAGCGGAACTACCGCTTATATAGAGGCTGAAGGAGCTCTGCCTCTTACTAAAACTATGGGCGCAAAACCATGTGCGCCCCTGGTTTCATACTCTAAACCGTGGGTGGCAAAACCGTGTGCCCCCTCCTGGTTTTGTAGTACAGGCGGCTCCCCGGGGCTCAACCTATTAAATACTAAAGTTGGGTGTCCTTTGTGCGGTGTCCCTAGTTAGTGCTAGGGCTCTTTCCAGCTGGTTTTGTTGTTGGTGGACAGCTGGTAACCAGTCTTTAGCCCAGTTGTCCTTGCCTCCTCCCTCCTGCTGGTATTGCCTAACTTTGAGTTGGTGGAGGTCATGGTATTGCTGCAGAGCATCACATGCTTGTCGGGCGGCTCTTTTTTGTATGTCGTGAAGCCTCCTCCTTGCTCCTCCTTTTCCATTGAGCTTGGTTTCTTTGTTAAGCCTGAGGAGTTCTTCATGATATTGTCTGACAAGATCTCCGTTATCTTGCTCAAACAGGCCGTGGCCTTCTGGTTCGACCTTTCCTGGACCTCCTGTAGCACTCCTGCTAGGAGGGACAATGGCTCTTTCCTTTCCTCGCTCCATCCTGCATAGATAAGCACATTGATTAATCTTGATAATGTGTCTGCGAGGAGATTGTCCTTTCCTTCTATGTGCTCGAACTTGATGTCCACACCACTCCCTGTGATGTAGTCAGTAAACGCCATCCACCTGACCCTGGATGGTTTGTTTTGGGAAGTTTTGTCAAAGAAACTGATGATGGCTTGGCAATCTGTTCTAATCAGTATTTCTCTTTTGTCCATGAAATAGATCTTTAGGGCCTCTAGTGTCTTCATGACCGCGTGCATCTCAGCATCTATGGTAGATTTGATTGGATTGTACTTCCCGCTGGCGTATGCGCATATCTTCTCTGTGCCTTTTGGGTCCCCTTTCTTGGGTCTCCACTTGCATATTCCTCCCCACCCTTCCATACATCCGTCTGTTTCTAATATGATATAGCAATTTGAGGGGGGGACTTCCAGATCTGGGAGTCTGTTTACCTTCGTTTTTATCTCCCTGACCAGATTCCAATCCTGGTCATTCATTCTCTTTTCTCCTGTTGGGCTTGTCTTCGCGTAAAGGGGGCCTAGCAGTTTTCCTAGGTTTGGTATATAGCTTCTTGCGTAGTTGAGAATTCCTAGCCAGGCTCTTAGTCCTTTCTTTGTTTTCAGGTCTTCCTCCTTGAATTCTGTGATCCTTTTTATGATATGGGGCTGTAGTTTTATCTTTGAATTGCCCAATATTGCGCCAAGGAATTCGATCTCCCTCACTGCTATCTTCATTTTTGTTGGGCTCAGTATTAGCCCATTTTCCTGACATATCCTTAGCATGACTGAGAGATGCTTCGAGTGCTCTTCCTCACTGTCTGAGAATACAAGAATGTCGTCAATATATACTGCAATGTATTGTTCTGTACCTTTGAAGCACTTATCCATTTTCCTCTGAAATATTGCCGGGGCATTCTTGAGTCCGAATGGCATTACTAGCCATTCGTATAGTCCTGATGGGACCCAAAACGCTGTCCAAGGAATCGACTCGGGGTGCATAGCGACTTGATGGAATCCTGATTTCAGGTCAAATTTTGAATAGATTTTACTATTACTGACCTTTCTCATGATGGTGTTGATGCCTGGGAGGCTGTATTGGTCTTTTTCTGTGATATCATTTAGTCGCTTGTAGTTGAACACCATCCTTTCTCTTCCCTTCTTTTCCTGCCCGGTGCTTGGATCAATAGTTGTTCCTGAGTTTACTATGATTGCTGCTGTCCTGTGTTTGCTTTTACTTGGCCTGATCACCTTCAGGTCTAGTAGGGCCTGGACATGCCTGTCAAAGGAATCCTTCATTTGTGGTGTCAGATGTTTTATAGGTCTGTCTTCTATGATAAAATCTGGGTTTTTGATCTCCAATTTGCACATTATCCCATTCTTTTCCCAATGCTGGAGGGGGTTTTCGCCTATATATCCTTGTGCTTTTAGCTGCCTGATTATTTCACCGAATTTTTCTTGAAGTCTTCCGAAATCCTTTTGTGGCTTTTCGACGTAGAAGACAGCTTCTTTAATTTGGAGATATTCTTCTTCTTCGAGATCTAACTCCTCTATTGCTGCTGCCACAGGCGTGTAAGGCAATGTGTTAATAGTTGTGAGGTTCTTGTAGAATGTTACCGTATTCCCTTCAATCCTTACTCCTCCCTTCATTGCCCTTATGAAGTTGCATCCGATGATCATCTGTATGTCATCTTCTAACTTCATCTCGAATGCATAGGTGTATGGGATTCTGAATTTATTCTCTCCTATCGTCATTTCTCCTCCCTTCAGTTTCTTGTCTGCGGTTGTTTTTGATGTAATGCCGCTGAAATGTACTATGAAGGGGTTTGTTTCTAGAGCTTTCTCTGGCACCGCCTTTTCATTGATGCAACACGTTGTAGCTCCTGTATCTAGAATAGCATTGGTGCAAAATACAGGTATTCCAGGTATTTCGATTTGTACCTTTAGGTTGAACAGCATGTTCTTCGTTTTTCTTGCTTCTGCTGTTAATACCTTTTGTGTTTCTTCTGCTACTAGGACGTTTAATTCTTCTTCCAGCTCGGCTTTTTCCTTTCTTAAAGCTGCTATTTCTCTTTCCAGATCTCCCTTCAGGAGGTTTATTCTGTCTGCTTCCAGATTGTCTTCTGTCATCTCTTCTATTATATCCTTTAACTCTGCTACTTCTTTTCTAAGCTCTTCGTTTTCCTGTCTCAAAGGGTTTAACTGTTCAAGCTTGTCGCTTAGCTCTTTTGTCCTGATTCTTTCTTCATCCAGGGCTTTCTTGAGTCTGCTTGCTAAGCTTTCTGGCCTGCCGGATGCCTCTTCTCGTGTTGGCTCTTCCCATTTTATTACTGGTACCCTTTTGAATAAGTAGTAATAGCTGCACATGCCACAACATGTTAGTTTGCATAAATGGCAGTGTCTCCTGTGTCGTTTTTGTGTGATCTTTTTGCAGCAGACACAATTCTCTACTTCTGCTGGTAGTTCTCCATTTACTTCCCATTCATGCTTGCACTCCCCTTGGTGTTGTGGGACTTGTACTTGGGCTCTGTATCCTTCTTTGGGCCCGAGCCACCATTTCCTGCTGTCTTCGACAAATGCAAATATCTTATGGGTCAGAGAGTTTATACCGTGATATAGTCCTTCCATGTCTTCTCCTTCTGAGATCGAGTATATTGCATCGCTCAAGTCTTCCCCTTCTTGGACTGATATGATTTCAAACTCGTCTGGTAAGTCTATTTGTTCAAATACGGCTACCCTCCTTGTGTTTTGCCTCTCATTTGGGCATTCCCTGGCAAAATGTCCTTCATCGCCACAGAGGTAGCACTTGCACCTTTTGTTTCTTATGAGATGTTTTCTTTTCTCAATCCTTGCATATGAGGAGTGGGGCTTTCCTTTGTATGTGGTTGATCTTCTTACTCCGTATTTCTTCTCGGGCTTCTTGTAGTAACCTGGGATTGGTATTTCACTACAGAAGGATAAGTCCTTTAAGGCTCTTTTGAATGCCGCATCTCCTGTGTCGTTTTTGTGTGATCTTTTTGCAGCAGACACAATTCTCTACTTCTGCTGGTAGTTCTCCATTTACTTCCCATTCATGCTTGCACTCCCCTTGGTGTTGTGGGACTTGTACTTGGGCTCTGTATCCTTCTTTGGGCCCGAGCCACCATTTCCTGCTGTCTTCGACAAATGCAAATATCTTATGGGTCAGAGAGTTTATACCGTGATATAGTCCTTCCATGTCTTCTCCTTCTGAGATCGAGTATATTGCATCGCTCAAGTCTTCCCCTTCTTGGACTGATATGATTTCAAACTCGTCTGGTAAGTCTATTTGTTCAAATACGGCTACCCTCCTTGTGTTTTGCCTCTCATTTGGGCATTCCCTGGCAAAATGTCCTTCATCGCCACAGAGGTAGCACTTGCACCTTTTGTTTCTTATGAGATGTTTTCTTTTCTCAATCCTTGCATATGAGGAGTGGGGCTTTCCTTTGTATGTGGTTGATCTTCTTACTCCGTATTTCTTCTCGGGCTTCTTGTAGTAACCTGGGATTGGTATTTCACTACAGAAGGATAAGTCCTTTAAGGCTCTTTTGAATGCCGCATCCTTGCATTCGTTCTCCAGGTATTTGTATGAGAACATCACCCTTGGGATTACTCCAATTGTGTTGCCTTTGTATTTTTGCTCAAAGGCCTCCTTGATCCTTCTCCCAAGGTCTCCTGGCATCTTCGACCATAATTTTTCAGATAACTCCGATCCTACAAATAATCTTCCTGTCTTGGATGCCAGCCTCATGTAGTCATTCAGGAATTGTGTAATATTTTTTAGATTTGTACATGAGAGTCGTTCCAGATCTCTGTACGCTTCTTCTTGTATAGCCGTTGATCCCTGAAATGGATCATATAGAGTAAAAATTGTTCTTAACTGAGATAAAATGTTTTGGGTACCTCCGGTTCCTTCTGCATTGTTTAGGAGCATTTGGTATTCATCTGGGTATGCCATCCTCCATTGTATCCATGCCAGCTTTTCTGCTTCGCCTAGTAGGTTTTCAATGAATTCCACCTTTGCTTGAACGTCTGTGAATCCCTGTGCTGATACTAAATTTTTGGTTATGGATTCCCATCTCATGAAAATATCGTTAAACATTCCTAGCTGGGTTGGTATAGTTAGTATGGCCCCTTGCGTCTGGAGGGCTGAGGGGAGATTCCATGCCTCAGAGAGATTCTTTGTTTTGAATCTCGTAGTTTGGCCTCGTTCCTCAAATAGTGGTGTTCGACTGCCGGATGGTTCAATGTTGATTGCCGGTGGGTATCCTACCGGACCCATTGCTGCATCTGCTGGAGGTCTGTAATTTGATATGGCAGATGATGAGTATACCTGTTGGCTTAGTTCAGCCAGTAACGGGTATTCCATTTCCCATCCTTCTTCCATTCCAGCTGCTATAGTTTCATTGATGCTTTGTTGCGGGTAGTCCAGTTCGTTCTCTTCTCCTTCTTTATTTTCCTGAAAGTAGCTTGCGAAGTTTGTGAAGTTATCAGACTCTTCTTCTTCTGATGTGTGGATTGAGGCCGCAATCGTGTGGCTTCGTATTTCTTCCTCATCACTAAATGTTTCTTCGTCTTTGCTATCATAATTTATGGCTCTTGAGGATGTGGCTGCTTGATAGCTCCCGAAGCTTATAGAGATTCTTCCGTAAATCAAATTCCTACTTCTTACTTCTGTTGGTTGCGTAGGAATTACCGTTTGGGTGGGTTGTATCACCCAATCTCTTCCTTGCAGTTCTGTTGCAGAGTATCTTCTTCCTGGTAGCGCCCTGACTCCGTTGCTTGTTAGATACTCCACCACCCCCGATACTTCGTGTGCGAAGGCGACGTTCGGGGTATTTGAAAGTCGCCCCACCATCCCCCTTGTGACTAGGAGATTTGCTTCACCATTTTGCCAGCTGTCGTATCCTCTGGTCAGGATTGAGAGCTGAATGTTCCTGTAGAAGTCTCCTGTAGTCATCATCATGTCAGGAATAACATACACCAGTTGGCTACCCCTAGCCAAATCTACTTCCATGGTCGCGATTATTGCCCTGTCATCTGACCATCTGTTGTCTCGGAACACTAGTAGGGCTAGTGTCCCTTCTTCTTGTCTGTGGAGCGCTTGGAGCCTTACTTGCAGGACTCCCAAATGTATGAAATTCATCCTACTCCTCTGGAGGGTGTTGAAGCTTTCTTCTCGGATGAAGGTTCTGTCTATCTGGTTGTCAGTAACCAGCATGGATTCTTCTGATCTATGGACGTATACCCTATGATGGGCATCATCCCTTCTGGAGTGATATAGCACTTCTGCTGGTGCTATTGTTGCTCTTTCCCTCATTGATAGCCGGAGTTGTGCTTGTGGGTCGATTTGTTGTTCAAGTATTCGACCCGTGTTGCCTGTTGTTCCCATGAGTCTGTTCGTAGCTCTTCTTATGTTGTGGATTCGGCGCTGGTTGCGTCTGTAATCCCGTATCTGGTCCTCTACGAGCGTCTGAGAGGTTGATTCTCTGCCTTGTCTTCTTGTATTCATTGTCTCGCTTCAGCTAGGATTTTTCCTTTTGCTTCCTTAGGCCTTTCTGAGGGGCCTAGGTTCAGGTTTGCAAGTTTCGCAATTAGTTCTTCTGGTAAATTTTGTGAGGAGAGAACTTTAGCTTGTTGTAGCTCTCTTATTGTTTGGAGCTCCGCTTTTATACCCTTTAGGTCTTCAGCAATTTGTGTAAGCAACTGGATCTGAGTGTTGTGTTGCTTTATTACTGCTGCCTGATGGCTTAAGGTTCCTGGGTAGTCGTTGGTTTTCAGGAAACCAAGTGAGGGTGGGTCAATAGTTTCTGTTGCTCTCAAGGCTTCTTTGTAGGAATTTGTGTTCCTAGTCAAGGTGTGGCTCATCCGAATATTTGTTTTTCGATTTTTGATAGAAGTGTTTCTACCCTTAGGATTTTCTGTTCCAGGTTTTTAGTAAGGTTCAGAGCTTCTTCTTCTATAATTTTGGGTTGCTCGGATATTTTAGATACTAGATCTCTTACTTCTGCCTTGGTTAAGGGTTTGTTTTCTCGGAATAAGGCTGAGAGAGTTTTTGTGGCCTTTTCCAGTCTTTGGATCTTTTCTTCTAATTTTTGAGTTCTTTCAAGTAGTAATTTGAAATTTCTTGGGTTCACCCTGCTTGATAAGCAAGTTCTATCGTAGATTACAGCAATATTATTGGCTAATTCACCCCTAGTAGGGTTCTTAACTTCTGCTAAGTCGAGGTATTCAAGTTGGGAGGTGTGGGAATCTGAGTACCACTTCTGGATTGCTTCTTCCCAGAGTTTTGACATAAACTAAAGGTTTGTTTTATGCAAATTCTCCTTACTTTCTGACTAAGGTTGGGCTTGCGTCAAAGGTCTTACTAGCACCCTGGCTTTTCTGCCTTCCTCGGGCTTACCCTTTCGTCAGATTATAATTCAAATTTGCAATTTAACAATTCTAAAGCAGATATCATAACTCAAGTAGGAATCAAACTCAGCTCTGATACCAGAGGTAGGTCAAGCAAAAATGCGGAAGCTATAGCAGAAGTTAAAGAAGAAAATGCCAAAGGAATTGCTTATAAACTTGAACTTGAACTGAAACGCTTACAATGCTTACAGGTAGAGAAAACTAGCTTGCTCAAGTGAGAACTCAGTGGTCGACTGATGTCCCAGCAAGAGCGGAACTACCGCTTATATAGAGGCTGAAGGAGCTCTGCCTCTTACTAAAACTATTTAATCTTGATAATGTGTCTGCGAGGAGATTGTCCTTTCCTTCTATGTGCTCGAACTTGATAGCTAGTTAGGTTTCATGGTTGTTTCTAGTTTATAATTGCAGGTTAGGTGCGATCATCACGCGTAGGCAAAACTATCACTGATGTGACATGTCAAACATCTCAGATCCTTTGAACCCTAGGTGGCACATTACTAGATTGGGCTCTAAAGTAGTGTCAAACCTCTTCTCCTTTATCTTTGAAACACAAGTGCATGACGATATACATAAATCGATATGTACCACTCTAGATGTTCCAAGTATTTCAAAATAACTACCCAATGTGACAAAGAGTTACTTGTGCATCACCAAGTCATAGGGTATTGATGAGTATAAAATTGTCTACATTGATCTACACTGTTCATCACCCACTTCATTACTTGCAAACACAGTCCAAACTACAACAAGATCGACATCTGAAGTGGATGTCATACCTATAATTCACATTTAATTGAGGGGTGCATAACTCCATGACTAAATCACCGTTTGAGGTATGCTTAGGCTATTTACCTCAAATCCCTTTTGATTTGTAGTTTACTATCAATTCAACATCACAAACCTCCAAAGAAAGCAACACATCACTACAAGCCTAAAAAAGAATAGAGTTGAAATGACACATTAGAGAAAGATTCAGAACAAATTAACCTTTGAGAAAAATTCAATGATCCTCGCTAGGTAAGATTAGAGTTGAAACTTCAATTTTGAACGTCAGAACAAGCTTGACTAGAGCCTTATATCTGGGATGTATAAGTCGTTGAAGGTCTGCTTGTGCATCCTTACCAATCAGTCTACATTGCACAAGGGAACATGTAGCTTGTGCCATTTCATGCAACTAGTATGTACTAATCTAACCGAGGACTTGTATGGTAAAAAAAATCATAAAAGGGCAATCCCTAAATACAAATGACCTTCAAAATATTTCTATACCAAGCTATCGATGACTATTTGGGCCAAACGATTAAGCTAACTGATCTTCACTAGCCTTTAGCATTGACAGATCAGAGCCAAAGGCTTTAAAAAAATTGAGATCATCTGAACCTTTTCTAGAGGAGTGAATGACACAATGACATTTCAAGGTTTGAGATATATCCTACCATTTATATCTGACATAATGACATTCACTTTTAAAAATTTTCATGTCTGGAACAGATTTCAACATTAAAATTGAACATAAAGATGCTTGATGACCTCTATTTCTGTGCCATGCAGTCACTTCATCAATGATATGACAAGAGATGCATGTTACACATCGTACGTTCTCATTTGACCGATAAAGCTAGATGATAAACAGTATGACATTTCTATGTTGCATCACCAATATCTCAAATAGAACATGGGTCAAAGATGTCAGATGCACCAATGAGGACTACAAGACAGGCAATTTAAGGATGGAAAAATAGAAACATAAATCTCAGTAAAATGCTTTGCTTGTATTGTTTAATGACCAATCACACTTTATCAAGACAACCAGAACAGTTTAAGAGGACTCTAACAGTTGTAAAATACCTTAACTTACTCATATGAAAATGATACTGTGTACCATGGTTAGTCATATGTGAAAAAAAACCTAATTTGAAACCCAAAATTGCAAAAATTAGTTTACAAAACCTGTAGTTAAGTTAAAATCCAAAACATGTTCAGATGCTTCAACAATACCTACATTACACTGGAGGTATTTCAAGCTTACAATGAAGGCTTGGGTGGTCATCACGTGAAGGCAAAACTATCCAAAAAAAATGGAACCTCTAACCTGCAACAAATTGTATTTCTTGGAATGGAGATACGACATGCCAGACACCTCCAACTCTCAACAATGGGGTTTGTATTGAGGGCAGTCCAAATGCGTTTAGTGGAAATGAGTGTAGAGACATAAGGAATGAAGCCGCTTAGAGGAGTGTGGGTTTTTGAGATTAGTATTCAAAGGAATGGTAAACCCTTCGCATGAGAGGGACTACGAAGAGAAGTAAAGCTAGGATGAACATGTTGTGAAGAAAGACAACGAGTCAAAATCAGGAAAAAGATGATGCCAGCTGACATCATGGTCTTTGGAGCCCTATATTGAGCTGAAGTTGTCTAGGTTCATTTACAAAAGGATAGCTAACAAGTACAAGAAATAAAGGTGTATTGGTTTATTTATCGGAGCATTGGGTCTTAACACTCATCTTTGCAGTAAATGTATTCTGCTTAAAACATCAATTTCTTGACTAATGTCCACAAATCTCCTGTAGTAACCTGTCATACCCAAGAAACTTATAACTTCTGTCATAATCATTGATATTTTCGATTTAACAATTGCTTCCACTTTGTTTGGATCAATAGAGTTGCGTTTCTTTGAAATCACATGGCATAAGAAGGTAATTTCATTTAACCAAAATTCATATTTGCTGAACTTTGCATACAACTTTTCTTTTAGTATTGACAATACATTTCTCAAGTGCTCCTTATGCACCTGATTACTCCTCGTATACACAAATATATTATCAAATAATACAATTACATAGTCATCTAAGAGTGGCTAAAATATCCTATCTATTAGATCCATAAAAGTTGTAAAAACATTAGTCAAGCTGAGAGGCATTATTAAGAATTCGTAGTGACCATATCAAATGCTAAAAGCTATTTTTGGGATATTATCTTTCTTAATCTTCAATTGATAGTAACCAGACCTCAGATAAATCTTGGAAAAGACATGTGCACCCTACAATTGATCAAAAAAATCATCAATTTTGGGTAGAGGATACTTATGTTTGATGGTCACCTGATTCAACTATCTATAATCAATACAAGGCCTTAATATTTCATCCTTTTTCTTAATAATCAATTGGAAAAGACTATTGTTACTATCTTTTTATATGTAAAGGAGTATTAAGATCAAGAAACTAATCTAAATGAAATTCTTGTGGTCAGAGAGTTCCCTGATATATTCTCAGATGAGTTACCCGGATTACCTCCAAATGGAGAAGGTGAATTTGCTACTGATTTGGTCCCCAAGACAATCAGGGTCAAACAAAACTTTTACATTTCTATTAAAAACTTGAATAATACCTTCGACCACCGATTTAAAAGCTCTGAAATCCTGTACAATGATAGTATATGCTCTAGCATAGGTTGATGATCTAGGAGGCAGTGACTCTTTCTTCTTATTTTGAGGGAAATCTTTTATTTATGGTCCAACTTTTCACATGCAATACAAGCTCCGATCACCCGAAAAGATCGACTTGTTTAATAATTTGATTTGCATTTTGCACATGATTGAGTCCTTTATGATGACTTCTCTTTCCCAAATCTAGATGTCTTAACCATCTTGTTACCACTTTCTGATTTATTTCCTCTACTATTTTTATTGTAAAGCTTATCATTCCCATTCTTGCCCCTGATCTCTTGAATCCAAATAATCCCTCCACATATCTCCTGTAGTAACCTGTCATGCCCAAGAAACCTCCAACTTCTATCATAGGCATTGATATTTCCCATTTAACTATCGCTTTCACCTTCTTTGGATCAACAAAGATGCCATTCCTTAATATTGTATGCAAATTAGATTGAGACATTAGATCGAATGGAACTCTTATCTATCAGTTCTTATCATTGCTTCTTCAATTCCAATAACTTGAGTGGTGCCATTCTATAGGGAGGCTTAGATATTGGGTTGTCCCGAGGACCAAATCAATAGCAAATTCACCGTTTTCATTTGGAGGTAATCCGGACAAGACATCCGATAACACATTAGGGAACTCTCTAACCATAGGAATTTCATTTAGATTAGAATTTCATTTAGATTAGCTTCTTTATCTAAATACTCCTTTATATATATAAGATAGCAACAACAACCCTTATAAGATGATGAGCTTGAAGTACCAATATAAGGTAAGGAGGTGAATCATGCCTAATACCCTTAAAATAATGGATGGGTTGATTTAACATAACATAAAATAATGGATGGGTTGATTTAAAATAATGTATGGGTTGATTTAACATAACATTCATAGAAGAGTCTTAGAGTTGTGAAGTTTTCCTTTCTGCAAGCATTGTAAGCTTTCCCTTCTGCTTTCCTGGTTATGTTATGTTAACCCAATTTCCTTTATGTTAACCATTCTACTTCCGCACATTCTGGTATCAGAGCTTTATATCTCCTCATCTTTTTGTACTTTACTCTAATCTTTATACCTGCTCCGTAAAGCTTTTAATCTTAGTTTTGAAGTATTACTAAACGAAGTTTTGAGAAGACTTAATCTATTTTGTGAACTAAGAGGCCCGAGGAAGGCAGCGATAGACAAGGAGTCTTAGTAAGACCTCTGACGCAAGCCAAATAGGTAAGCAAATAAATTAAGCTTTCTTACCAACAACGTTTAGTGTATGTCTGAACTTTGGGAGGAAGCGATACAGAAATGGTATACTGATTCTAGAACAGTACACCTAGATTACTTGGATCTAGCAGAAGGCCAGAACCCCTCCAGAAAAGATCTAGCCCACAACATCTCTGTCATCTACGATAGAACCTGCTTATCTAGTCGAGTCAACCTTAGGAATTTTAAACTATTGCTTGAGAAAAACCTCATCTTAGAAACTAGAATCAAGAAGCTTGAGACCTCCGTGAAAATACTTTCTAAGCTTATATCAGAAACAAAACCACTCACCAAAACCGAACTCAAAGAATTAGTTCTTGAAATATCAAAACAACCAGGGATCATCGAAAAGGTTGCCCTACAATTAACCAAGGACTTGGACCAAAAATTACTTCGAGTGGAGGCACTATTATCCAAAATTGAAAATCAAATCTTTGGATGAGCCATATAAACACCAGAAGCACCGACTCCTATAAAGAAGCACTCAGAGCCACAGAGTCCATAGACCCACCTGCACTTGGTTTCCTAAAACCCAGTGACAACCCAGGAACTCTTAGCCATCAGGCAGCGGTAATCAAACAGCACAACACCCAGATCCAACTCCTGACACAAATTGCAGAAGACATCAGGGGAATTAGATCTGAACTTCAGACCTTAAGAGGACTCTACAAACCCGGATCCTCACAAACCTCACCAATTCCGGAAGACCTAATTCAAAAACTCTCAAACCTCAATCTTGGTCCAACTGAAAGACCAAAGGAGTCTAGGGGAAGAATTCTAATATTCAAAGACCCAGCCAAAATCCTCCAGGAACAAAAACGATGACTTCCAGAACCCAAACACAGGAAGTATCTACATCCGCCCCTCTGGTAGAAGACCAGATTAGAAATTATAGAAGAGGCCAAAGAAGGCTGTTCAACCTACAGCGAACAGCAAGGAGACTCCAACAAAGGGTAACAGGAGGACACCCTAACTCCCAACAAATATTGGAGCAACAGATAGATCCTCAGGCGCAGCTAAGGCTATCTATGCGAGAAAGAGCAACAATAGCACCAGCTGAGGTACTATATCATGCAAGACAAGACGATGCACACCACCGTGTCTACATCCACAGATCCGAAGAAGCATTACTGGTTACAGATAACCAGGTGGATAGGTCCTTCATTCAGGAGAACAGTTACGAACAACTGCGAAGAAGCAGGATGCGGTATATCCATCTTGGAATACTGCAAACAAGAATACAAACCCTGCACAGACAGGAGGAGGGTACACTGGCACTATTAGTCTACCGTGATAATAGATGGGCTGATGACAGGTCCATCATCGCAACTATGGAGGTAGATCTGACGAGAGGAAGCCAGTTGGTATATGTCATCCCCGACACAATGATGACAGTAGGGGACTTCTACCGAAACATCCAGCTCTCCATACTCACAAGAGGATACAACACATGGCAGAATGGAGAGGCAAACCTACTGATTACCAGGGGAATGGTGGGGCGACTTTCAAATACCCCGAACGTCGCCTTCTCATATGAAATTCAAGGGGTGGTGGACTACCTAACGAGCCATGGAGTAAGGGCTCTACCAGGAAGAAGGTACTCCACAACAGAGGTTCAAGGAGGAAATTGGGTGATTAGGCCAACCCAATCAACAATACCCATGCAACCAGCCGGAGTCCAGAGCAGAAACTTAATTGATGGACGAATATCCATTAGTTTCAACGACTACAGACCGGCTGGAAGATCCGAAAGAATAAGCTATGACAACGCGGACAACGAGACCTTCAGCGACGAAGAAGAAATCCGCAGTCATACCATCGCGGCACTCATACAGTCAGACGAAGATTCTGACGAATTTACCCTCTTCTCAGGATACTTTCAGGAAAACCAAGGAGAAGAAGGACGGGAGCTGGACTACCCGCAACAAAGCATCAACGAAACAATTGCAGCAGGAATGGAAGAAGGATGGGAGATGGAGTATCCATTAATGGCTGAATTAAGCCATCAGATATACTCATCATCCGCTATATCAAACTACAGGCCCCCTACAGACACAACAATGGGACCTGTAGGATACCCGCCCGCAATCAACATCGAACCACCCAGCAGCCGGACACCATTGTTTGAAGAAAGAAGCAAACCGGCTAGGTTCAGAACCAAGGATTTTTCAGAATCATGGAATTTGCCATCAGCACTCCAGACCCAAGGAGCAATTCTAGCAATTCCTACACAGTTAGGGTCATTTAACGATGTGTTCATGAGATGGGAATCCATAACCAAAAACTTAGTCTCGACACAAGGATTCACAGACGCCCAGGCCAAAGTAGAATTCATTGAAAACCTACTAGGGGAAGCAGAAAAGCTAGCATGGATCCAATGGAGAATGGCATACCCGGATGAATACCAAATGCTTCTAAACAACACAGAAGGAACGGGAGGTACTCAAAATATCCTATCCCAGCTTAGAACTATATTTACTTTAGAAGATCCTTTTCAGGGTTCGACTGCGGTACAAGAGGAAGCATACAGAGACTTGGAGCGCCTTTCATGCACAAATCTCAAAAACATTGTGCAATTCCTGAATGACTACATGAGGCTGGCCTCCAGGACAGGACGATTATTCGTGGGCTCAGAGTTATCAGAAAAACTCTGGTCAAAGATGCCGGGAGACCTTGGAAGAAGGATAAAGGAAGCCTTCGAGCAAAAATACAAAGGCAATACCATTGGAGTAATTCCAAGGATAATGTTCTCCTACAAGTATTTGGAGAACGAATGCAAAGACGCTGCATTCAAAAGGGCTTTGAAAGACTTATCCTTTTGCAGCGAGATCCCAATACCAGGCTACTACAAGAAGCCTGAGAAAAAATATGGGGTACGAAGATCCACAACATACAAAGGCAAACCCCACCCCTCACACGCAAGGATCGAAAAGAAGAAACATCTGATCCGAAACAAGAGATGCAAATGTTATCTCTGCGGCGACGAAGGACATTTCGCCAGAGAATGCCCCAATGACAGGCAAAACACGAAACGGGTAGCTATCTTTGAACAAATTGATTTACCCGAAGATTATGAAATAATCTCTGTTAAGGAGGGAGAGGATCTAAGCGACGCAATTTATTCAATATCTGAGGTTTTACTTGAGCACATTCCTAGAAGAGTCCTAGAGTTGTGAAGTTTTCCTTTCTGCAAGCATTGTAAGCTTTCCCTTCTGCTTTCCTGGTTATGTTATGTTAAACACTATCCTTCCGCACATTCTGGTATCCTGCTCCGTAAAGCTTTTAATCTTAGTTTTGAAGTATTACTAAACGAAGTTTTGAGAAGACTTAATCTATTTTGTGAACTAAGAGCTCCGTAAAGCTTTTAACATAACATAACCAGGAAAGCAGAAGGGAAAGCTTAAATGTGCGGAAGGATAGTGTTTAACATAACATAACCAGGAAAGCAGAAGGGAAAGCTTAACTCCTGCAAGAAGGGATAGCGGCTCTTCTCTTTCCTCGCTCCATCCTGCATAGATTAACACGTTAATTAACCTTGATAGTGAGTCGGCGAGGGTGTTGTCCCTTCCTTCAATATGTTCGAATTTTATGTCCACGCCACTTCCTGTGATATAATCCGTAAACGCTAGCCATCTGATTCTTGACGGTTTGTTCTGTGCTGTCTTATCGAAGAAACTGATTATGGCTTGGCAGTCAGTTCTGATTAGAATTTCCCTTTTATCCAAGAAGTAAATTTTTAGGGCTTCCAGTGATTTCATGACTGCATGCATCTCAGCATCTATCGTGGATTTTATCGGGCTGTATTTGCCACTTGCATAGGCGCAGATTCTTTCTGAAGCCTTTGTGTCGCCTTTCTTGGGCCTCCATTTGCATACTCCTCCCCATCCCTCCATGCATCCATCTGTCTCTAGGATAATATAGCAGTCAGAAGGGGGAACTTCCAGATCGGGAAGTTTATTTACCTTAGCCTTGATTTCTCTGACCAGTATCCAATCCTGATCATTCATTCTTTTCTCCCCTGTCGGGCTGGTTTTTGCATATAAGGGCCCCAATAGTTTACCCAGATTGGGTATGTAACTCCTGGCATAGTTGAGGATTCCTAGCCAGGCCCTTAGCCCTTTCTTTGTTTTCAGATCTTCTTCTTTGAAATCTGTGATCTTCTTTATTATGTGGGGCTGCAACTTGATTTTTGAATTCCCGAGTATGGCTCCTAGGAACTCAATCTCTTGCACCGCTATCTTCATCTTTGATGGGCTTAGAATTAGCCCATTCTCTCGGCATATTCGTACCATCTCTTTGAGGTGTCCCGCGTGCTCTTCCTCATTTTCTGAAAACACCAGTATGTCATCTATGTATACGGCAATGAATTTTTCCGTACCTTTGAAGCATTTGTCCATTTTTCGCTGAAATATGGCTGGGGCATTCTTTAGTCCAAATGGCATAACTAGCCATTCATATAGTCCTGATGGTACCCAAAATGCTGTCCACGGGATTGAGTCCGGGTGCATGGCAACCTGATGAAAACCTGATTTTAAGTCAAATTTAGAATAGATTTTACTATTGCTCACCCTCTTCATGATGGTATTGATACCCGGGAGGCTGTATTGATCTTTCTCTGTTATGTCGTTTAGCCTTTTGTAGTTAAAGACCATCCTCTCCTTCCCCATTTTTTCTTGTCCCGTGACTGGGTCCACAGTTGTTCCGGAGTTTAAAAGCTGTGGACCCATGTTTGAATCTATACTGGCATGAGAGGAAGATAGTCAATCCATGCCAAATATAATATCAGAACACTGAAGCTTTAGGAGAATCAAATCAGTAAGAAGTTTATGTTCTCTAATAGAAATAAAATAAGATGGATAAATCAAGTTTGTTGTCAAAGAATCCCAACAGCTATAATTACATTTAGCTTATAATTCAATGGTATAGGATGAAAACCCAAGTGATAAGCAAAATATTATGAAACAAAAGATAAATTAGAACCAAAGTCGAACAAAACTTTTGTATTTCTATTAGAAACTTAAATAATACCTTCGACCACCGATTTAGAAGCTTTGAAATCCTGTACAATGATAGTATACACTCTGACATGGGCCGATGATCTAAGAGGCAATGACTCTTTCTTCTTATTCAGAAGGCAATCTTTTACTTTACGATCCAACTTTCCACAACAAAACAGACTCCAATCACTTGAAAACACTAACTTATTTCATGAGTTAATTTGTATTTTGCAAATGTTTGAATCCTTTGAGATGGCTTCAATTTCCTAAATCTAAATGTCTTAACCATTTTGTTACCACTTTCTGATTTATTTCTTCTATTATTTATGTTGTGAAGCTTGTCCTTGCCATTCTTGCCCCTGATCTCTTGAATCTCCTCAATATCTTTTTTTAAACATAGCTTTGTCTACCATATTAGCATATGCTCGAAGCTTCAAATCTGATATTCAATTTATGATTGTTGGCGTTAGTCCCCTTTCAAATCTATTTTGCCTTTCTAGATTATGAAGAATAGTATAGCAATCTATGGACACTAAAATCAAGTTTAGCACTACTTATCACTCTTAAAACAATGGTCAATGCTTTGAAAGTATATATCGGAACTCTCTCATATCATTAAGTATGAGCTATCAGGATGCATGGTGTACTTGGATTTACGACATTCCTTCATGATTGGTTCCTGATATTTGGATTATTAGGGACGAATACTCTATCCCGAAATCTCAATAGGTCATTCTTGGACACTCAAAAATCTGACTTCAATCACTTTTCTACTTTATTCCTCAAGTAGACTAAACGTGGAAGTTGTAGTCGTCCTTTAATTTACGAATGAGATCAGATTGAACCTAGATAGGGCTATCAATATCACTGAGTCTCACACTTTTCATATAACATTCAGGTCATAATTTTTTCCCAATGACTTCGTTGCTTCACCATCAGATTAGCCATAAAACTCATAGATTTTCTACTAAGTGTATCAGCTACAACATTGGCTTTACCTAAGTGATAACGAATGGTGCAATCATAATACTTTAGAATTTTTATCTATCTTAATTGTCTTATATTTTAATTTTTCTGAGTAAAAATATATTTTAAACTCTTGTGATCGATAAAGATTTCAAATATTCGCCCATATAAATAATGTCTCTAAATCTTTCGAGTAAAAGTAATTGCTACTAGTTTCGAATCATGAGTTGGATAATTTTATTCATAACTTTTCAATTGTCTAAACGCATAAGCAATCACTTTCCCATGTTGCATCAAAATACAATCAAGGTCCTTTCTCAAAGCATATGTATAAATTATAAATCCCTCATTACCATTTAGAATAATGAGAATAGGGGCACTAGTCAATCATCTTTTTAACTCTTAAACTTTACTCACAATCTCCACCCCATTCAAATGTCACATTCCTTTGGGTTAGTTCGATGAGAGGACTAGCAATTTGAGAGAATCCCTCCATAAATCTCCAGTAGTAACCTGCGATGCCCAATATACTTCTAACTTCTGTTATAATCTTTGATATTTTTCATTTAACTATCGCTTCCACTTTCTTTAGATTAACGGAGATGCCTTTCCTTGAAATCACATAGCCAAAGAAGGCAACTTTATTCAATCAAAATTTATGTTTGCTAAATTTTGCATACAGCTTCTTTTCTCTTAGTATTTATTGATAATACCAAGGTCCGCAAAACCGTACCGTACCGGAGTTTCGACCTGGGCTCGGTACGGTACGGTATGGGTGTACCGAGCACTGTAGCAGTACCGGTAACTTGTCGGACTGGTACGTACCACCCGGTACGGGCGGTACACATCGAAATTGCATACCTTAGATAATACATTTTTCAAGTGTGCGTTATGCACCTGGTTACTTGTCGCATACACTAATATATCATCAATGAATACAATTATACAGTCATCCAAGAGTGGCTGAAATATCCTATCCATTAGATCCATAAAATCTGTAGGAGCTTTAGTTAAGCCGAAAGGCATTATTAAGAATTCGTAGTGACCATATCAGGTTGTAAAAGCTATTTTTAAGATATCCTCTTTCTTAATTTTTAATTGATAGTAACTATATCTCAGATTAATCTTGAAAAAGACTTGTGTACTCTATAACTGATCAAACAAATCATCAATTTTGGGTAGAGGATACTTATTTTTGATGGTCGCTAGATTCAACTGTCTATAATCGATACAAGGCCTTAATGTTTCAAACTTTTTCTTAACTAACAGCATCGAAGCATCCTATGATGAGACATTAGACCTAATAAAACTTTTATCTTATTGTAGTTGCTTCTTTAATTCCAATAACTCGCGTGGTGCCATTCTATAGGGAGGCTTAAATATTGGGGTTGTCCTAGGGAACAAATCAATCGCAAATTCACCTTCTCCATTTGGAGGTAATCCAGACAAGTCATCCGAGAATATATCAGGGAACTCTCTGATTACAAAAATTTCATTTAGATTAGTTTCTTGATCTAAATACTTTACAAATACAAGGTAGCAACAACAGCCCTTCTGTATAAGATGATGAGGTTGAACTACCGATATAAAGCAAGAAGGTGAATCATGCCTGATACCCTTAAAATAAAGGATGAGTAGATTTGGTATGCAAAAAGTGATCACTTTTGTATAATAATCATTATTGGCATGATAGCAAGATAGTCAATCCATACTATGTAAAATATCATAACCTTGAATTTCTTGGAGAATCAAATCAGCAATAAGTTTGTGTTTTCCAAAAAAAATCAAATAAGATGGATAGATCAAGTTTATTGCCAAAGAATCCATAACAATCGTAGTTACATATAGCATATAATTCAATGGTCTAGATTGAACACCCAAGTGATAAGCAAAATATTGTAAAACAAAAGATAGATTGAGACTAGGGTCAGACAAAACATTTGCATTTCTATTAAAAACTTGAATAATACCTTCAACCACAGATTTAGAAGCCCTAAAATCCTGTACAATAATAACATACACTCTAGCATGGGCCAATGATATAGTGGGCGATTGTTGTTTTTTCTTATTCAAAGGACAATCTTTTACTTTACTATCCAACTTTCGACGGGTAAAATAAGCTCCAATCACTTGAAAACACTGACTTGTTTCATGATTTAATTTGTATTTTGCATATAATTAAGTCCTTTATGATGGCTCTTTCCTAAATCTAGATGTCTTAACCCTCTTATTATCATGTTATGATTTATTTCCTATATTATTTTTATTGTGAAACCCATCCTTGCCATTCGTAACCCTAATCTCTTAAATCTTCTCAATGTCTTTTTCGATTATTATAACTTTATTTACCACATTAGCATATGCTTGGGACTTTAAGTCTGATATCCGATTTTTTATTGTTGGCCTTAGTCCCCTTTCAAATCTCTTCGTCTTTCTACATTATGGAGAAGAGTATAGGAATCTATGGTACTAAAATCATATTTAGCACTGCTTATCACCCTCAAACCGATGGTCAATGCTTTGAAAGTATATACCGGATCCTTCTCATATCATTAAATATGAGCCAATTGTGAAAGATGAAGACTTGTTTTATATGGAAGAGCCCACTCAGATCATTCTTCCAATTAATGTGATTTGGAGGCATCATTTTTTCGACAAAACTACTCAAGAGCAAGAGGAGGAAATGATATAAGGCAACCGAATCGCTTAAACTTATGTTAGTTGGTTTGATTGAACCAACTAACACACATAGTTATATTAGCATGTGACCTCGACTCCCAACCCTATACACGCTTCTCTCTGTTTTCACCATCAACGATTTCTCCCTCTGTGTTCTCTGTCGGCAATTTCTCCCTCTGCTTCCGCCACCAATGGTTTCTCCCGATGCCTCCGAGTCTTCCTATGTCGCCGACTGAATCTTCTCAACTTCCTGCTGCCGGTGTCCACTGCCTGCTGCTAACCGCGACATGACTTCGCTGTTGCTGCTTCTTTCTAATGCCTTCTGCTATCCGCAACTCTGTTGCAACTGCTACCGTCCACTGCTACTGTCTACTGCCTGCAACTTAGCTTCTCACTGACTTGTCACCGCAACTTCTTCGATCTCTACTCTTCCCTACTACTATTAATTTTTATTTATTAGATTAACAATATACTATTTAAATTAATTTTTATTTATTAGATTAATAATATACTATTTAGATTTTCACACTACTAATCTTTGTTTTTAATTTAATATTATTTTTATTTAAATAATTATATTTATTAATTATATTATATATTTTTTATATTTCGATATTTTAGAGCGCCTTGAGTGTTTTGGGAAGATTTCCCGACAATTGCTTTTTCATAGATTTCCTGAGATACAAAGGTGATGACAGACATCCTTTATCTCGAGGAAGGGTAGAAAAGGGACAAATGAAGCGATCATGAGAATGTCTACGGATTGAGTAAAGAAGGTTTAAGAAGGTAGTTGTAGGGAGTTGGGAGGAGGCGAGGGGAGGGAGCTACGGAGAGCAATGGAGACAAAGGGATTTATCACATTAACATCAAGATTTGATACAAAATATAAATATTACTAAAATATATTAATAATAACCAAGTCACGTTGGCGATAGTAAATGACTAGCCAATTACTGTATAGAGACAGGCCATTACTACTCACAATAGGCCTATTATTGTTCATTAATGAGAAAAAAGTAATACTAATTGAAAAATTAGAAAACAATAATCATCATAAGTATAGTAATGTAGAAGAAATTTATTAAGTATCATTAAAATTGTATACAAAATAATTTAAATATTAATAACATAATCTATTAATTCAAAAAATAAAAAAATTTCAACATTACAAGCAGGATTCCCACTTTTTGGCACAAAAATAAAATTTCAACAAAATAAATACTAGCTTAATTATTAAAATTACAATAAAAAGGGAAATAGAAAAAAGTTCAAGAAAGATTGAAAACTCAGTGGGAAAAACAGGGTAATTCAGAATTTGATAATTTTAGGGTTTAGGGGAAAATATAAATGTTAGATTCATGAATGCATATTCATCAAGCCAACCAAAAGTCTTATATAAGATGACGTATTGACATGTATAACATATCAGATGATAGATGTAACATAATTAGTAATGAAAATGCATTATGAAAAGAAAATGCAAATAAATTATATAGCTTCTATTAGTTAAAAAAAGATTACTAAAACAATATCATGTGATAAAAACCTAAGTATAACATACCATAAAAAAAAAAAGAAAGGAGACTAAACTAAATTGCACAAGAATATTCACTCAAGCATTAGAACCATGAAAGTCCAATAAGCTTCAATCAAAACAATGGTTACCTGAATAAATATCACATTCATTTACTGGCTGTGGTCGGTGCCCTCCTTGGCTTGCCATAAAGAACTTCCCACACTCACTAAGCTGATCATAATATTACAAACAGATTAGCTGGGTTTATCAAACACTAATGAATAAACTTTCTCAGCCACTTATCGGCAACCAATCCAATTATCTCTTCTTCATCCATAAGAAGCACAAACAGCAGGATCATAGCAACACACTATGACCAAATAATCTACTCCACCTCAGGTTCCTTTATCAATGCAATTATGCCATTGACAGAAGGTTTCCTTGCCAATGGGCAGAAATCCATCATGTGGCAAAGGAACACTCCATGTCCCAAAGAACCAACCTACCGACTCTTCCCCTCTGGACCAAGAGATCAAGAATCTGTGATCAAACAGCAATGATAGGGCTGGAAGAAAGACAAAGCATCACCGGCCTACTGAGAGAAAAGAACCTCCTCATCAATTACCATCTTCATTGCAAGATAGGCAGCAGCAGAGCTTGCTATGAAAATCCGTGACCAAAAGAATCCTAGTACCAACACTTCTCTGCACCAACGATCAAGAATTTGTGATAGAATGGCCACCATAGGACAGGAAACAAGCAAAAGCAACAGATCACCATCGATGCAACTATAGAAAACCCTCCTTGTTGATCGCCACCTTTGATTTTAGCCTCTACCAAGGAAACTAAGTTGATGATGGTGTCTATGGCTAGGTTTTCGCCACTGTCGAGGAAGAGGTGGTCATGAAATAGACCATAAGAATCTTTCCCAAAGAATCCCTTTACCAAACCATCTTTGGACCAAGGATCAAGAACTTATGATGGAACGATGACAATAAGGATGGAAGCAAGCAAAAGCATACCATTGTCATCGAAGACCGATGCAACGAGAGAAAACCCACCTCCACCTTATCCATGAAAACTAGGGTTGCGATGGAGTCTGCCACTAGTCTGTCACCACCATTGAGTAAGCGGTTGGAAAGCCACGAAAATTGACCACAAGAATCTTTCCTAAAGAATCCTCGTATTGACCCTTAATGCTTGGTCGTGGTTCATATAGAGAACAATATCCCTTGCCATCAACCACATTAAAATATATGTCATCTCTAGACAACAAGAGAAGGGAACAATAGATTTCAAGAGATTCCTTGCTGCCATATATAATCTGAAGAAAATGAAAGATGAGCAGTGTTCAAGCATGGAAAGTTGATTCTGCAAAATAGGTACCACAGCTAATTCCTCAGCTGTCAGTGTCCTTTTATTTTCTGAAAGCTCCATCCAAGAACACTCCAGAATCGATGGATCTTGTGGGAAACCAATAACAACTTGTAAAAAAATGTCTCCAAGTTCTAATTTTCTGACACTTACTAAGAGACCCTGAGCTTTCTGAACAAATTCAGAGATATCAGTGTGGTCAATGTCTTCAATACCAGGTACTACATATGTGACTTGTTGGAGCTTTATTAAGCAATTCACTCCATTCTTCTTTAAAAATTAAATACTAAACTAAATTTGATACCTCAGAATCAGTAATATCAAATATAACATAGAGTAGTCAAAGGAGATATAAAAGATAAACAAAGACCTAGAGATCTATTTAAGCATAGCAATATCATGTTTGATATTTTTCCCTTCCCAGTTCTCTCTATATAGCCCATCGTGTACATGCATCAGCAGCCACATACTTATGAAAAATCACTGCAGCATTCCTATTTGGAACTCTATTCAACCTTGTGATATTATCATTCTTATATCATTTGACAGTCTATTGTGTCATGAATGTGAATTCAGAAAGTGCACCAAATGTGGCCACTTGCTGTTCATAAGTGGAACAATGATAAAATATTTTGGAGACACTATGGAAGATACCCAAGTCCAAAATTCCTTTCCTTAACTAGCCTTAAATGTTTCAATGTTATTCTAACATTTCAATCAAGGTCCGCAAAACCGTACCGTACCGGAGTTTCGATCTGGGCTCGGTACGGTACGGTATTGGTGTACCGAGCGGTAGACCCCATGTGTACCGAACACTGTAGCAGTGCTACAGTATACTATTTGTACTGCTACAGTACACTGTTTACACTGCTGCAGTACACTGTTTGCACTGTTTGCACTGCTACAGTGCTCCAGTCACTGCTACAATACACTGTAGCACTGTACAGGCCATACCGCCCGGTACCGGGCGGTCCACGTACCGGTAACATATCGGACCGGTACGTACTGCCCGGTACGAGCGGTACACATCAAAATTGCAGACCTTGGTTTCAATTACTTTCCCACTATCCACTGATATATATTTTCTTAGATAAACAGTATATTTGATTTGTCTAGACAACCAACAAACCCATATTTCATCCATGATCATGTCTTGAGGTACCATCAAGAATGAACTTGCACCCATGCCAGTGTCATCAAGATCCACTACCTCCAACAGCTTCTCTGTTAGAGAAAAACAAGGTACACTTTTCTATATAGCCACAGATTTATAAACAAGTCTGTGTCCCAATCTACAACAAAAAGAGAGGAAAGAACTTGTACCCATAATATTAATTCTTTTTAGTTTGCATCAGAAAGAATTTAAAGTATAATATAAACTTCAAAACCAAAATATTACAAAATAACATATCATATTAATTGTACATTTAAATAACTCCGTAAAAGAAAAGATGACAAATGAAACGTTTACCAAATTAAATACCTCATCATGAAGAATTGCAGATGACCAAGAATGTAAAATACAACAGTTAACAGTTTCAACGGTCAAAATAACCTTAAAGCTTCATCACACAAAATACATAGCTTAATAGATCATAAACCTTACCACCATTGTTTTCTATAAATAAAATGGATGATCTCCAACAGAATAATTTAAATAACTCCGTAAAAGAGAGCAAATATATATATATAAACCATGCTACTCCACATCAAAACCAATACTTATATTTTAGAAGTAAATAACTAAAACGTTATCGGTGCCAAGTCTATGTACAATAAATGTAGCCACATAAAAAACTGCAAGTCATAGATCAATACACATATCATGATTAGAGAAGCTACAAGCTCCAAGGTCTAAAATCCCCAAGCTAATCTGAGATGTCTACCACCTCGAAAGCTATCAGGGACCAAATTTACAAACAAGAACCATGAAACAACTTCCAATCCTTAGTCTCCTTTTAAATCCCTATGGCTTTCTAGATTATGGAGCGAAGAATAGGAATCTATGGACACGAAAATCAAGTTTCGCACTCCTTATCACCCTCAAATCGATGGTCAATGCTTTGAAAGTATATATCGGATCCCTCTCATATCATTAGGTAGGAGCTACCAGGATCGAGTCTCGCACTATCCTCAAAACGTTCAGGTCATAATTTTTTTCCATTAGACTTCCGTTGCTTCACCATTAGATTAGCCATAAAACTAGTACATTTTCTACTACCTGTATAAACTACAACATTGATTTTACCTAAGTGATATCTGATGGTACAATAATAATCATTTAAAATTTCTATATACACCCATGATCTCATATTTGACTCCTTCTAGGCAAAAATATACTTTATACTCATGTGATCAGTAAAGATTTCAAATGTTTGCCCATGTAAATGATATCTCTAAATCTTTATAGCAAAAGTAATTGCAACTAATTTCAAATCATGAGTTGAATAATTTAATTCATAACTTTTCAATTGTCTAGAAGCATAAACAATCACTTTCCCATCTTTCATCAAAATACAATCAAGGCTCCTTTCTCGAAACGTCTGTATAAACTACAAATCCCTCATTAACATTTGAAATAGTAATAATAGGGGTACTAGTCAATCTTCTTTGTAACTCTTGAAAACTTCACTCAAAATCTTCACCCCATTCAAATGTCACATTCCTTTGGGTTAGTTTGGTGAGAAGACTAGCAATTCGATAGAATCCCTCCACAAATCTCTTGTAATAACCTGCCATGCCCAAGAAACTTCCGAGTTCTCTATCATAGTCATTGATATTTCCCATTTAACCACCACTTCCACTTTCATTGGATCAACAGAGATACCTTTCGTTGAAATCACATGGCCTAAGAAGACAACTTCGTTCAACAAAAAATCACATTTGATGGGCTTTGCATACAACTTTTTTTCTCTTAGTATTGACAATACATTTCTCAAGTGTTCTTTATGCACCTGGTTGCCCCTCGCATACAGTAATATATCATCAACGGATACAATTACACAGTGATCCAAGAGTGGCTGAAATATCCCATCCATTAGATACATAAAAGCTGCAAGGGCATTTGTCAAGCCATACGGCATTATTAAGAATTCGCATCGACCATATCAAGTTCTAAAAGCTCTATTTGAGGTATCCTCTTTCTTAGTCTTCAATTGATAGTAACCAAACCTCATATCAATCTTCGAAAAGACTTGTGCACGATACAATCGATCAAATCAATCATCAATTTTGGGTAGAGGATACTTATTCTTAATGTGCACCTGATTCAACTATCTATAATCGATACAAGACCTCAATGGTTCATCCTTTTTCGTAACCAACAACATCGGAGCACCCCATGATGAGACATTAGACCGAATGAAACTCTTATCTAGCAGTTCTTGTAGTTGCTTCTTCAAGTCCAAAACCTTGAGTGGTGCCACTCTATAGGGAGGCTTAGATATTGGGGTTGTCCCCGGGGACGAAATCATTAGCAAATTCACCAACTCAATTTGGAGGTGTAATCCGATCAAGTCATCCGAGAATACAATAGGGAACTCTCTGAACACAGGAGTTTTATTTAAATTAGTTTCTTGATCTGAATACTCTTTTACAAATACAAGATAACAACAACAACCCTTTTGTATAAGTCGATGGGCTTGAAATAACGATATAAGGCAAGGAGGTGAATCAAGCCTAATGCCCTTAAAATAAAGAATTGGCTGAGTTGGTATGCAAAAAGTGATCACTTCTGTAGAACAATCTATACTGACAAATATGAAGATAGTCAATTCTTACCAAGTGCCCTATCAGAATACTGAATCTCTAGGAGAATCAAATCAACAAAAAGTTTGTGTTCTCCAATAGAAATCAAATAAGATGGATAGATCATGTTTGTTGTCAAAGAATCCCCAACAATCGTAGTTACATATAGCATATAATTCATTAGTCTAGTTTGAACACCTAAGTGATAAGAAAAATATTGTAAAACAAAAGACAGATTGTAACTAGGGTCAAATAAAACTTTTGCATTTCAATTAGAAACTTAAATAATACATTCGACTACCGATTTAGAAGCTCTGAAATCCTGTACAACGATAGCATACACTCCGACATGGGCCGATGATCTAGGAGGCAGTGGCTATTTCGTCTTATTCGAAGGGCAATCTTTTACTTAACGATCCAACTTTCAATAGGAAGAACAGGCTCCAATAAACCGAAAACAATAACTTTTTCATGATTTAATATGTATTTTGCACAAGATTGAGCCTTTGTGGTGGCTTCTTTTTCCCAATCTAGATGTCTTTCACACTCATGTTACCACTTTCTGATTTATTTTCTCTATTATTTTTGTTGTGAAGCTTATCCTTGCCATTCTTGCCCTTGATCTCTTGAATATCCTCAATGTTTTTCTCGATTATTATAGCTTTTTCTACCACGTCGGCACATGCTCAGAGCTTTAAATCTGATATCCGATTTTTGATTGTTGACCTTAGTCTCCTTTTAAATCCCTATGGCTTTCTAGATTATGGAGCGAAGTATAGGAATATATGGACACGAAAATCAAGTTTCGCACTCCTTATCACCCTCAAATCGATGGTCAATGCTTTGAAAGTATATATCGGATCCCTCTCATATCATTAAGTACGAGCTACCAGGAAGCATGGTGTACTTGGAATTATAACATTCCACCTAGATTTGTTTCTACATATTTGGATTATTAAGAACGAATAATCTATCCCGAAATCTCAATAGGATATCCCCGAAAACACAAAAATCTGATTTCAATCAATTTTCTACTTCATTCCTCAAGAGGACTAAACGTGGATCTTATAATTGTCATTCTTTAATTTGTCGAATGAGATCAGATATAACTTGGATAGAGGCTATCAAAATCATCGAGTCTCGCAATATCCTCAAAACGGTCAGGTCATAATTTTTTTCCACTAGATTAATCATAAAACTCGTACATTTTCTACTATTTGTATCAACTACAACAATTGTAGTTACATATAACATGTAATTTATTACTTAACACCCAAGTGATAAGAAAAATATTGTAAAACAAAAGACAGATTGGAACCAGGGTTAAAGAAACTTTCGCATTTCTATTAGAAACTTGAATAATACATTCGACTACCAATGTAGAAGCTCTGAAATCCTTTACAATGATAGTATACACTCCGACATGCGCCGATAATCTAAGAGGCAGTAGCCTTTTCTTCTTATTCGGAGGGCAATCTCTTTCTAGCATAATATGAAGATAGTCAATCCATGCCAAGTATAATATCAGAACCCTGAATCTCAATAAGAATCAAATCAACAAAAAGTTTGTGTTCCCCAATAGAAATCAATTGAATCTCTATGAGAATCGAATCAGCAAAGTTATTATTCTATAGAGAGGCTTAGATATTGAGGCTGTCCCGGGAACTGAATTAGTAGCAAATTCACCTTCCCCTTTTGGATGTAAACCGGGCAAGTCCTCCGATTATACATCAAGAAACTCTTTGACCACAGGAATTTCATTTAGATTAGTTTCATGACCTGAATACTCATTTACATATACAAGATAGCAATAACCCCCTTTTGAATAATACGATTCGCATAAAGTACCGATATAAGGTAAGGAGGTGAATCATGCCTAATACCCTTAAAATAAAGAATGGGCTGATTTGGTATGCAAAATGTGATTACCTTTGTATAACAATCTATTCTGGCATGATTGAAAGATAGTCAATCCACGCCAAGTATAATATCAGAACCCTGAAATGGGCCGATGATCCAGTACAAAGTTAAAAACTCGAATAATACATTCGACCACTAATTTAGAAGCTTTAAAATCCAGTACAAAGATAGTATACACTCCGACATGGGCCGATGATCTAAGAGGCAATGACTTTTTCTTCTTATTCGGAGGGCAATATTTTACTTTATGATCCAACTTTTCATAAGCAAAACAAGCTTCAATCACTCAAAAACAATAACTTTTTCATGATTTAATATATATTTTGGATAAGATTGAGTCCTTTGTGATAGCTTCTCTTTCTTGATCTAGATGTCTTTAACCCTCTTGTTACTATTTTTCGATTTATTTTCTCTATTATTTTTGTCATGAAGCTTATCGTTGTTATTCTTGCCCCTGATCTCTTGTAGATCCTCATGTTTTTTTCGATTATAATAGATTTGCCTACCACATTAATATATGCTCAGACCTTTAAATTTGATATCCGATTTCAGATTATTGGCCGTAGTCTCCTATCAAATCTCTTTGCCTCTCTAGATTATGGAGTAAAGTTTAAGAATCTATGGTCATGAAAATAAAGTTTAGCACTGCTTATCACCCTCAAACCGATGGTCAATGCTATGAAAGTATATACCGGATCCCTCTCATATCATTAAGTATGAGCAATTAGGAAGCATGGTGTACTTTGAATTATAACCTTCCTCCTAAATTTGTTTCATGAAATCTGGATTATTTGGGACGAATAATCTAACTTGAAAACTCAAGAGGCTATCCTTAGAAACTCAAAAATCTGATTTTAATCACTTTTCGACTTTATTCATCAAGTAGACTAAACTTGGATCTTGTAATTGTCAATATTTAATTTGTCGAATTAGATCATATTGAACATGGATAGAGACTATCAAAATCACTAAGTCCCTCACTAACCTCAAAACATTCACTTCATGATTTTTCTACAATAATTCCCGTTGCTTCATATCTAGATTAGCCATAAAACTTATACATTTTCTACTAAGTGTATCAACTACAACATTGGCTTTACCTACGTGATAACTGATAGTGCAATCATAATACTTTAGAATTTCTATCTATCTCCGTTGACTTATATTTAACTCTTTTTAGGTAAAAATATCATCAACTAACACTTATAAATTCACAAGCTTAAGAATTTATATAATCATAAAACTAACCATTTATCAAAAGTTCACATTATCGTAAAAAGAAACTGAACATTCTAAAATCCCAAACATGAAAGGTTTTTTAAGCTTTTACAAGATACATTAAACCTTTCAAAGACTTATCCCTTGTAGCATCATGCTCTATAGAGGTTCTGGATAGACTTGTAACAAAATCCAAGGTAACGTATTCCAATTTGTATACAGGGATATCTAAAGGTTGCAACAAACCTCCAAGTTCTAAAATCCCTAATTTGTTGAATGAGATCAGATTGAACCTGAATAGAGGCTTTCAAAATCATTGAGTCTCACACTTTCCTAAAAACAATCAGGTCATAATTTTTTTCCAATGACTTACGTTGCTTCATCACCAAATTAGCCATAAAACTCAAAGATTTTCTACAAAGTATATCAGCTAAAACAAAGGCTTTACCTAAGCGATAACGGATGGTGCAATCATAATCCTTTAGAATTTTTATGTATCTCCGTTGACACATATTTATCTCTTTCTGGGTAAAAATAGCATCAACTACCACTTATAAATTCATAAGCTTAAGAATCTATACAATCATAAAACTAACCATTTACCATAAGTTCACATTATTGTAAAAATAAACTGCACATTCTAAAATCCCAAACATGAAAGGTTTTTTAAGCTTTTAGAAGATACATTAAACCTTTCAAAGACTTATCCCTTGTAGCATTATGCTTTATAAAGGTTTTGGGTAGACTTGAAACAAAATCCATGGTAACGCATTCCAATTTCTATTTAGGGATATCTAAAGATTGCAACAAACCTCCAAGTTCTAAAATCCCTAATTTGTTGAATGAGATCAGATTGAACCTAGATAGAGGCTATCAAAATCATTGAGTGTCGCACTTTCCTAAAAACATTCAGGTCATATGTTGATAATTCAAACACTTTGAAACATATGTTGCAATTTCCTACTTTATACCTTCCTACTAATAGTGACTTTTGTGATCTCTATACATCTTAGTGCTATCAGGATACATGCTGTACTTAGAATTATAACCTTCCTCCAAGATTTGTATCATGATATCTGGATTATTAGGGATGAATACTCTATTCAGAAATCTCAATAGGCAATTCTCGAAAACTAAAAAATCCGACTTCAATCCCTTTTCTACTTCATTCTTCAAGTAGACAAAACGGGGATCTTGTATTTGTCCTTCCCTAATTTGTTGAATGAGATCAAATTGAACTTGGATAAAGGCTATCAAAATCATTGAGTCTCGTAGTTTTCTAAAAGCATTCAGGTCATAATTTTTTTCCAATGACTTATGTTACTTCACCACCAAACTTAGCCATCAAACTTATATATTTTCTACTAAGTGTATCAGCTAAAACATTTGTTTTATCAAAGTGATAACAGATGATGCAATCATAATCCATTAGAATTTCTATCTATCTCCAATGTCCATATTTAGCCCTTTCTGTGTAAAAATAAACTTTAAACTCTTGTGATCAGAAAAGATTTCAAATGTACGCCAATATAAATAATGTCTCTAAATCTTTAGAGCAAAAGTAATTACAACTAATTTCAAATAATTAAACTTTAAACTCTTGTGATCAGAAAAGATTTCAAATGTTCGCCAATATAAATAATGTCTCTAAATATTTAGAGCAAAAGTAATGACAACTAATTTTAAATAATTAGTTGAAAGAACCATAAGATCCACGTTTAGTCTACTTAAGGAATAAAGTAGATAAGGGATTGAAATCCGATTTTAGAATTTCCGAGGATAGCCTTTTGAGATGTCGGGATATAATATTCGACTCTAAAAATCCATATATCAGGAAACAAATCTTGGAGGAATGTTATATTTCCAAGTACACTATGCATCATGATAGTTTAAAATTTACAATATGAGCAAGATCCGCTATATACTTTTAAAGCATTGACCATCGATTTGAGAGTGGCTAAAATAAACTTAATTTTAGTATCCATAAATTCCTATAATCTTCTTCGTAATCTTGAAAGGATAAGAGATTTGAAATGAGACTAAAGCCAAAAATCAAAAGTGGCTGAATTATCCTATCCATTTGATACATAAAAGCTGCAAGGGCATGTCAAGCCGAATGGCATTATTAAGAATTTGCACTGACCATATCAAGTTCTAAAAGCTATTTTTAAGAAATTCTCTTAATTAATCATTAATTGATAGTAAACAAACCTCATACAAATCTTCGAAAACACTTATGCACCATACAATCGATAAAATCAATCATCAATTTTGGGTAGAATATACTTATTCTTAAAGTGCCCCAGATTCAACTATTTATAATCAATACAAGACCTCAATGGTTCATCCTTTTTCTTAATTAACTCATACCGAGTTAGCTATGAAATACTATACAATGATAGTATACACTATGACATGGAACAATGATCTAGGAGGTAGTGGCTCTTTCTTCGTATTCAGAGGGCAATATTTTACTTTACGATCCAACTTTCGACAGGCAAAAGAGGCTCCAATTAACTGAAAACACTAATTTTTTTATGATTTAATATGTATTTTACACATGATTTAGTCCTTTGTGATGACTTCTCTTTCCCAATCTAGATGTCTTTAACCCTCTTGTTACCAGTTTATGATTTATTTTCTCTTTTATTTTTGTTGTGAAGCTTATCCTTGCCTTTCTTGCCCCTGATCTCTAAAATACCCTTAGTATTTTTTTCGATTATCATAAATTTGTCTACCACATTAGCATATGCTCAGAGCTTTAAATATAATATCCGATTTTTGATTGTTGGCCTTAGTCTACTTTCAAATCTCTTTGTCTTTCTAGATTATGAAGAAAAGTACAGGAACCTATGGGCACTAAAATCAAATTTAGCACTACTTATCACCCTCAAAGTATAGGAATCGATGGTTAATGCTTTGAAAGTATATACCGGATCCCACTCAAATCATTAAGTATGAGCTATAAGTATGGTGTACTTGGAATTATAACATTCCTCTTAGATTTGTTTCCTGATATCTAAATTATTAGGGACGAATACTTTATCCCGAAATCTCAATAGGCTATTCTCGGAAACTCAAAAAGCTGATTTCAAATACTTTTCTACATCATTCCTCAAATAAACTAAACGTGGATCTTGTAATTGGCATTCTTTAATTTGTCGAATGAGACCAGTTTGAACCTATCCTAAAAACATTCTCAAACTCGCACTATCCTCAAAACATTCAAGTCAATTTTTTTCCAATGCCTTCTGTTATTTCTCTATTAGATTAGTCATAAAACTTATAAATTTTCTACTAATTGTATCAACTACAACATTGGCTTTACGTAAGTGATAACCGATGGAGTAATGATAATCCTTTAGAATTTCTATCTATCTCCATTGTCTCATATATAACTCTTTCTAGGCAAAAATATACTTTAAACTCTTGTGATCAGTAAAGATTTCAAATGTTTGCCCATATAAATAATGTCTCCAAATCATTAGAGTAAATGTAATTACACCTAATTTCAAATCATAAGTTAGATAATTTTGTTCATAAATTTTCAATTGTCTAGAGTATAAGCAATCACTTTCCGATCTCGCATCAAAATACCATCAAAGTCCTCTCTCGAAGCATCTGTATAAACTACAAAACCCTCATTAACATTTTAAATAGTTATAATAGGGGCACTAGTCAATCGTCTTTGTAACTCTTGAAAACTTCACTCAAAATCTTCACCCCATTCAAATGTCACATTCATTTGGGTTAGTTTGATGAGAGGACTAGCAATTCGATAGAATCCCTCCACAAATCTCTTGTAATAACCTGCCATGCCCAAGAAACTTCTAAGTTCTATCATAGTCATTGATATTTCGCATTTAACTACCACTTCCACTTTCTTTCGATCAACAGAGATACCTTTCGTTGAAATCAGATGGCCTAAGAGGACAACTTCGTTTAATAAAAAAATCACATTTGATGGACTTTGCATACAACTTTTTTTCTCTTAGTATTGACAATACATTTCTCAAGTGTTCTTTATGCACCTGGTTACCCCTCGCATACAGTAATATATCGTCAACGAATACAATTATACAGTGATCCAAGAGTGGCTGAAATTGACAATACATTTCTCAAGTATTTTTTATGCACCGGATTAAACTGTCTATAATCAATACGAGACCTCATCGGTTCATCCTTTTTCTTAACTAACAACATCGGAGCGCCCCATAATAGGATATTAGACTGAATGAAACTCTTATCTAATAGTTCTTGTAATTGCTTCGTTAATTCCACAAAATCGAGTGGTGCCAATCTATAGGGAGGCTTTGATATTAGGGTTATCCACGGGGATCAAATCAATAGCAAATTCACCTTCACCATTTGGAGGTAATCCGAGCAAGTCATCCGAGAATACAATAGGGAACTCTCTGAACATAGGAGTTTCATTTAAATTAATTTCTTGATTTGAATACTCCTTGACAAATAAAAGATAGCAACAAAAACCCTTTTGTATAAGTCGATGAGCTTGAAGTAACAATATAAGATAAGGAGGTGAATCATGCCTAATACCATTAAAATAAAGGATGGGTTGATTTGGTATGAAAAATGTGATTACCTTTGTATAACAATCTATTCTGGCATGATAGAAATATAGTCAATCCACGCTAAGTATAATAACAAAACCCTAAATCTCTAGGAGAATCAAATCAGTCAGATGTTTTTGTTGTCGAATAGAAATCAAATAAGATGGATAGCTCAAGTTTGCTGTCAAAGAATCCCCAACAATCGTAATTACATATAGCATATAATTCATTAGTCTAGGTTGAACACTCAAGTGATAAGAAAAATATTGTGAAACAAAATATTGTGTAATAACCTGCCATGCTCAAGAAACTTCTAAGTTCTGTCATAGTCATTGATACTTCCCATTTAACTATCACTTCCACTTTATTTGGATCAACAAAGATGCATTTCCTTGAAATCACATGGCCTAAGAAGACAATTTCATTCAACCAAAATTCACATTTGCTGCATTTAACTACCACTTCCACTTTCTTTCGATCAACAGAGATACCTTTCGTTGAAATCAGATGGCCTAAGAGGACAACTTCGTTTAATAAAAAAATCACATTTGATGGACTTTGCATACAACTTTTTTTCTCTTAGTATTGACAATACATTTCTCAAGTGTTCTTTATGCACCTGGTTACCCCTCGCATACAGTAATATATCGTCAACGAATACAATTATACAGTGATCCAAGAGTGGCTGAAATTGACAATACATTTCTCAAGTATTTTTTATGCACCGGATTAAACTGTCTATAATCAATACGAGACCTCATCGGTTCATCCTTTTTCTTAACTAACAACATCGGAGCGCCCCATAATAGGATATTAGACTGAATGAAACTCTTATCTAATAGTTCTTGTAATTGCTTCGTTAATTCCACAAAATCGAGTGGTGCCAATCTATAGGGAGGCTTTGATATTAGGGTTATCCACGGGGATCAAATCAATAGCAAATTCACCTTCACCATTTGGAGGTAATCCGAGCAAGTCATCCGAGAATACAATAGGGAACTCTCTGAACATAGGAGTTTCATTTAAATTAATTTCTTGATTTGAATACTCCTTGACAAATAAAAGATAGCAACAAAAACCCTTTTGTATAAGTCGATGAGCTTGAAGTAACAATATAAGATAAGGAGGTGAATCATGCCTAATACCATTAAAATAAAGGATGGGTTGATTTGGTATGAAAAATGTGATTACCTTTGTATAACAATCTATTCTGGCATGATAGAAATATAGTCAATCCACGCTAAGTATAATAACAAAACCCTAAATCTCTAGGAGAATCAAATCAGTCAGATGTTTTTGTTGTCGAATAGAAATCAAATAAGATGGATAGCTCAAGTTTGCTGTCAAAGAATCCCCAACAATCGTAATTACATATAGCATATAATTCATTAGTCTAGGTTGAACACTCAAGTGATAAGAAAAATATTGTGAAACAAAATATTGTGTAATAACCTGCCATGCTCAAGAAACTTCTAAGTTCTGTCATAGTCATTGATACTTCCCATTTAACTATCACTTCCACTTTATTTGGATCAACAAAGATGCATTTCCTTGAAATCACATGGCCTAAGAAGACAATTTCATTCAACCAAAATTCACATTTGCTAGACTTTACATAAAACTTCTTTTTTCTTAGTATTGACAATACATTTCTTATGTGTTCTTTATGCACCTGGTTACTCCTTGCATATAATAATATATCATAAATGAATAAAATTATACAGTCATCCCAGAGTGGCTGTAATATCCTATCCATTAGATCCATAAAAGCTATTGAGGCAATTATCAAGCCGAAAGGTATTATTAAGAATTCATAATGACCATATGAAGTCCTATAAACTATTTTTGAGATTTCCACTTTCTTAATCTCCAATTGATACTAACTAGACCTTAAATCAACCTTGGAAAAAACTTGTGCACCCTACAATTGACCAAACAAATCCTCAATTTTGGGTAGAGGACAATTATTCCTGATAGTCACCCGACTCAATTGTCTATAATCACCTTGGAAAAAACTTGTGCACCCTACAATTGACCAAACAAATCCTCAATTTTGGGTAGAGGACAATTATTCCTGATAGTCACCCGACTCAATTGTCTATAATCAACATAAGGCCTTAATATTTCATCCATTTTAATATCTAACAACATCGAAACTCCCCATGATAAGACATTATACCAAATAAAACTCCTATCTAACAATTCTTATAGTTGCTTCTTTAATTTCACTAACTCGAGAGGTGCCATTCTATAGGGAGGCTTAGATATTGGGGTAGTCCCTGAAGATCAAATCAATAACAAATTCACCTTCTCCATTTGGAGGTAATCCGAGCAAGTCATTCGAGAATACATCAGGGAACTCTCTGAACACAGAAGTATTATTTGGATTAGTTTCTTGATCCGAATACTCCCTTACCGATACAAGATAGCAACAACAACCCTTTTGGATATGACGATGGCATGAAGTAACAATACAGGGCATGGAGGTGAATCAAGCCTAATACCCTTAAAATAAAGAATTGGCTGATTTGGTATGAAAAAAGTAATCACTTTTGTGTAACAATCTATAATGGTATAATATGAAAATAGTCAATCATGCCGAGTGTAATATCAACTATTTATAATCAATAAAAGACCTCAATGGTTCATCCTTTTTCTTAACTAACAACATTGAAGTACCCCTTGATGAGATATTAAATTGAATGAAACGCTTATCTAATAGTTCTTGAAGTTGCTTCTTCAATTCCACTAGCTCGAGTGGTGCCACTTTATAGGAGGGCTTAGATATTGGGACTGTCCTCGAAGACCAAATAAATAACAAATTCACTTTCTCTAATTAGAGGTAATCCGAGCAAGTCATTCGAGAAAACATCAGGGAACTCTCTAAACACAGAAATTTTATTTAGATTAGTTTCTTGATCTGAATACTCCTTTACCCATACAAGATAACAACAACAACCCTTTTGTTTATGACAATAAGCTTGACGTACTGCTATAAGACAAGGAGGTGAATCATGCCTAATACCCTTAAAATAAAGAATGGGCTGATTTGGTATGCATAAAGTGATCACTTTTGTATAACAATCTATGTTGGCATAATATGAAGATAGTCAATCCATGCTAGGTATTATGATAAATAATATCTTGATTGACAATAATTTCACATTTATCATCGAAATCTATATTAGTGACAATGCATGTTTTGCCACTAAGTTATATATTTATTTTTCTATATATATATATGATTACACACTAAAGCTGAGAATCCCTAAATAAGAAACGATTTGCCCAGCCAACGAATTGGCTTACCCGCCTTGCAACTCTCCTTGCATTCAATAGTGATGTGATTGGCAATCGATAACCAACAACTGACCATCCCTCTTCCTTTGGTGGCAACCCCCTCATTCTTTCTTCCCTCTTCTCCCTTATCTAAAAGCCACTGCACTTTCTCCTTTACAGCAATTGTTGTCACACCCACTATCGCTGGCAACATATCCCCCTATCCTCTTCTCCCTTTCATTGCCTTAGCATGTTCCAGCCAAGATCAAACATCTCCAAATTCTATGGTTAAATATTTATATTGCAAGATCATCAAATCATATGGTTAAAGATTAAACATCTCCAAATTCATCTCACCCGGAGCAAACCCTAAGGAAGCAATCAAATATTGGTTGCTTCCTCGAGCTTCTCAAAGATGTGACCTTTGGTGATTGCTAGTGACACTCCACCATCGAGTATGGACCACTAGCTATACTTTCATACATGAGCTGAGTTGTAAGCAGTGATTACAATAGGCGCAGGGGCGAGGCGAGGCCCAAGCGCCTCGCTTGCGGCGTGCTTCAAAGAGGCGCCGGGCGCTTCGGGCGATCGCTTGGGTTAAACTAGTCGACCAAACCAAATTTTTAGGTCTGGTCGGTCTCCGATGCTTTAGTTGGTTCAATCGAGCCAACTAAATCACCGATATCAGGCTCCCTCTTGCGATTTCCCAAACTTGCCTAACCCTAGCCCTCGCGATTTTGCCATCGAGATTTCTTCTCCGCTATTGCTGCTCTATGCTATTGTTGCCACTATCGTTGCTCGCCGCTACTGTCGCTACTTGTCGCTACCACAATCATTGCTTGCCGATTGCTCACCGCTACCACAATCATCGCTTGCCGCTGCTGACACGGCCACTGTTGCCACTCCCGCTGTTGCTTGCAGCTCCCGCTTCCGCTCCAGCTACCGCTTGCT
>LVTN01000760.1:8406-87678 GCA_001649415.1 Musa itinerans
TACTTCTACAATACTTTTCACACCCCAAACACTTAGAATCTTTCACACATATAATAGCACTTTGTTGCCCTTTCATGCAGAAAAGGGTGGGGTATTTATAGGTCCTAATGACTGGCCCTAATGGCTTCAAAAATAGAGCCAAAAAGTGTCTCATCCCGGATTTTCGGGGTACTAGCAATACCACTACCATTATTGGGCAATACTACCGCCTGCAGTCTAACACTAAGCAGTACCACCGCTCAGTCTGGGTAGTACTACCACTTGATAGAGCTCGGAGATCAAGCTTTGGCGGTACCACCGCCTAACAGGGGCAATACCACTGCTGGCAGCATTAACTATCGGTGGTACCACCACTAGCAGCATTAACTACCGACGATACCACCGCCCAGTCTGGGTGGTACCACCGCCGTGAGTTCTTGGGAGACCGAGTCCCAAGCGGTGCCACCGCCAAACAAGGTCCAGCATCCTTGTTGGGCCTTGAATCTGGCCCAAACCAGTCTAACTTCATGCCCAATTGGCCCCTAACAGAGTTGATGGGATTACCTCCCAAATCACACTCTAATTATATGCTAACTATGATTTTTAAGATATATTCTAAGCAAATTAAATCTGATTAGTCTTGGATTCTTCCAGTGAGCTTCTGGCGTTCTTCCAGCGAACTTCCGACGATCTCTCGGTAATGTTCCAATGGACATCCGGTAAGCTTCTGGACTTTGTGATGATCTTCTTGGCAAGTTCTGATGAGCTTCTTTGGTAGGTACTTGGACGTCTTGGTCACTTCCGGCAGAACTTCCGACGAGCGTCCGGACTTTAGAAGAACTCTCGAACTCCCAACGAAATCTCGATCTTGACTCCGGTCCATCATCTGCTTTATGTCTTACTGCTATCATAGTTAATCCTATACACTTTTCTCAACATATAGATTAGATCAAATAATTTACAATTGATTTCATTATCAAATCCGAGATTCAATAGCCGGGACATTTCAAAAGCGAATGTCCCCAAGTAAAGAAGAAGCAACCAAAGAAGAAGAAGGCGCTCAAAGCAATGTGGGATGATTCGCGCAATTGTAAAGGTGAAGAACAAAGCAACAAGGAGATCGCCAACTATGCACTAATGGCTATCGGAGATGAGGTAAGTAGTTCATTAGATGTAAATTTATCTTTAAATGAGCTTTTAAGTGCTTTTTATGATTTATTCGATGAATGTAGAATAATGAGCAAAAAGTTTAATTGTTTAAAAAAGGAGCATGCCCTTTTAAATAATGAATTTGAAAAACTTAAGCATGATAATCCTTCATTACCTCCATGCACTAAATGTGAACACTCAGAGGCACTTGAGAAGGAAAACTTGCTACTCAAAGAAACTCTAAAAAAGTTTAAGGTTGGTAGTAAGTCCTTGAACATGATCCTTACCAATAAGGGTCACGTTCATAGAAGAGGCGGAATCGGGTTTGTGAGTAGCTCTCACCAAAATCCAACCACCTTTGTTAAAGGCCCTACCTTGCATATATCACCCCCCATCAAATGTAACTTTTGTTGCAACTTATAAATGTCCGATTAAGAGATATAGTCTACACAAATTGATTTAGATTCCTAAAGGAACCATAAAGAACTCCATGCAAAATGATATGTTGAGTAGACCGATTTTTGAGGTACCTAAGGTCAAATGATTACCTAAAAATCATCCTTTTTTGTAGAAATGTTTACCATCATTAGCTAGGAGCAAAAGATTGTACCTTGATAGTAGATACTCAAGGCACATGACCAGAGATCCATCTAAATTTTCTAAGCTCACTAGCCTAGATGAAGGGTTTGTCACCTTCGGAGACAACAACAAGGGTAAAATCATAGGTAAAGGAACCATATGTAACAAATTCAACTCTTTGATTGAATATGTGTTGTTTGTTGACGGCTTAAAGCATAATCTTTTGAGCATTAGTCAATTGTGTGATAAAGAATACATCATTAGATTTGAATCCAATGCTTGCATTATTGAAAAACCATACAAAAATACATCTATGATTGCCCTAAAATAAAATAATGTATACACTATTGACATTGATGATCTTTGTAATGAAATATATTTTTTGTTAAATGACGATGCTTGGCTTTGGCATAGGAGATTAGGTCATGCTAGCATGAAACTAATCTCTCAAATCTCATCTAGAGAACTTGTAAGAGGTATTCCAAACATTAAGTTTGTTAAAGATAATGTGTGTGATGCTTGTCAATTAGGAAAACAAATAAAAGATAGTTTCAAGTCAAAGAATCAAATAAGCACCTCTAGACCATTACAATTAATCCATATAAATTTATTTGAACCAATTGATACAACAAGCCTAGGAGGTAGCAAATACGCTTTTGTAATTATAGACGATTATAGTAGATACACTTGGACATACTTCTTGGCACGCAAAAGTGATTGCTTCAAGTATTTTTCTAAGTTTTGTAAACTTGTTCAAAATGAAAAACACTTTATGATTTTATCAATTCGGAGTGATCACGATGGTGAATTTCAAAACCGTGATTTTCAAAATTTTTTGTGAATCTAATGGATACAACCACAATTTCTCTACTCCGAGAAATCCTCAACAAAATGGAGTAGTAGAAAGAAAAAATAGGAGTTTACAAGAAATGGCAAGAACTATGTTGAATGAACATAGCCTACTCAAATATTTTTGGGACGAAGCCGTTAACACAGCATGTTATGTCATGAATAGGGTTCTAGTAAGACCATTACTATCCAAAACTCCTTATGAATTATGGAATAACAAAAAACCTAACATTTTATATTTTAAAATTTTCGGTTGTAAATGTTTTATCTTGAATGAAAAAGATGCCTTAGGAAAATTTGATGCAAAATCTGATAAAGGCATGTTTCTTAGTTATTCTTCTATTTCAAAAGTCTTTTGCATCTTTAATAAAAGAACTTTGATTATAGAAGAGTCTATTCATGTTGTCTTTAATAAAGTCTCTGAATTTAAGAAAAATGATTTTGATGATAATCTTAATTTTGATGCTTTGAATTTAAATGAACCCTCTCCTCCAACTAGCAACTTGAATACATCTTCTTCTGAAACATCCATATCTAAGGAATGGAAGTATATAGATGCTCATCCTAAGGAGCTAATCATATAAGACACATCAAAGGGTGTTCAAACTCGTTCTTCCTTTAAAACTTTTTTGTGCCAATGCCGCTTTTCTTTCTTAAATTGAACCGAAATGCATTGACGAAGCCTTGAAAGATGATTCATGGGTTATTGCAATGCAAGAAGAGTTGAACCAATTTAAGAGAAATGAGATGTGGAAGCTTATTCCAAGACCTAGTGATCATTTAGTATCAATAACTAAATGGGTCTTTAGAAACAAGCAAGATGAATTTGGTATTGTGGTTAGAAACAAGGCTAGATTAGTGGTCAAGGGTTTCAACCAAGAAGAAGGTATCGATTATAAAGAAACATTTGCTCCTGTGACAAGATTAGAAGCCATAAGGATGCTCCTTGTCTATGCTAGAAGTAATAATTCGAAGTTATTTCAAATGGATATTAAAAGTGCTTTCTTAAATGGCTTTATTTTCGAAAAAGTATATGTTGAACAACCACCCGGATTTAAGAATTCTTTTTTTCTTAATCATGTGTTTAAGTTAACTAAAGCTCTATATGAATTAAAACAAGCCCCGAGGGCTTGGTATGAGAGACTTAGCTCCTTTCTTATCCAAAATAATTTCTCTAAAGGCAAAGTCAATACTATATTGTTTATTAAAAATTTTGAAAATGACTTTCTTGTTGTTCAAATTTATGTTGATGATATTATTTTTGATTCTACAAATAAATCTTTATGCGAATCATTTGCCAAGAGTATGAGCCAAGAGTTTGAAATGAGTTTAATGGGTGAACCAACTTTCTTTTTAGGCTTACAAATCAAATAACTTGGTGATGGTATTTTTCTTAATCAAACCAAATATGCATTAGAATTGCTAAAATAGTTTAATATGGATGGTTCAAAAGCTATCAATACTCATATAAGTACCTCCACTAAGTTAGACACGGACGAAAGTGGAGAAAACTTTGATCAAAAAATTTATAGGAGTATAATAAGTAGTTTACTATACCTCATCGCAACTAAATCGGACATCATATTTAGTGTAGGACTTTGTGCTAGATTTCAATCTAATCCTAAGCTATCTCATCTTAAATCCGTTAAAAGAATTCTTAGATATCTTAAAGGAACCCCTAATCTAATATTATGGCATCCAAAACTCGAAAACTTTGAATTAATTGCTTATGCTAATACAGATTTTGCTGGATATAGAGAAGATAAAAAAAGCACATCTAGAACATGTCAATTCTTAGTTCATGCACTTATTTCTTGGTTTTCTAAGAAACAAAACTCGGTGCATGTTGCATACAAGTTGTATGGATGAAAAATACATTAGAAGATTATAAGATTCACCTTAAGAATATTCCCATAAAATGTAATAACACAAGTGCAATATGTTTAACAAAAAATCCTATTTAACACTCTAGAACTAAACATATTGACGTTATGCATCATTTCATAAGAGATCATGCTAATAACCATGATATATCTTTAGAGATTATTGATACAAAACATCAATTAGCTGATATCTTTACAAAACCTTTAAATGAAGAATAATTTGATTTTATTAGAAGAGAGTTAGAGATGTTAAATTGTTTGAATGCATGAGTTTGTTGTATATCTTTTTCAGACTTTCTTGATTTTTTTTTAAATAAAGCTTTCATGAAATCTAGAATATCAATTTACTTGGTATTAAATTTATTTCATACCCTTGCTCCATCACTTAATGATTTTTTATACACTTAGTCCCTTCACTCATTGATTTCATTGACTAAAAGTCCATCTCTCATGGATTTCATTCGTGGACTTTTGATCCTTCATTTGATGCTCATTTCCCATGAATTCTTCCTTACTCTTCTCTCATAAAAGAAGAATTTTTATAGACTTTTAGTATGTGATGATCACTTGCAAGAATAAGGATTTGATTTTGTATGGACATCATGATCCTTTTAATGAATCCTTTCTCTTTGTTAAAATAGAAGCTTGATTTGATGAAACTCATTTATTGTTTTGGATTTGACTTAGTCCAACTCCTTTCATTAATTTGGTTCTTGATGAATTCCTCCCTTACTCTTCTTCCTCTTCTTCTTATTTTTTATGACAAAGGAAGAAAGAAACTTACATATCTCAAGAAGAACCAAAAAGCTTTTGCACATCTAAAGTAAAAATATTAGCTTACCCATTTTAAAAACCAAAAGTAGTTATCATGCAAAGTTTTTGCTTACCTTCCTTTTTGGCTTGGATAAATTGGTGTCGAACTTGCTTGAATTTTTTTTAACACACTTGCATTGTTGAATGGTTCTCCTTTTTGTTGATGACAAAGGGGGAGAAATATGACAAATTGATGACAAATTGGCATTATGAATGTTTGAAAAAAATGTATCTTATCGTAAATTCTTGAATATTTTACGAATGCTTGAAATATGATTGGAATCGTCAAATACATTGCAACACATCGCAAATACTTGAAACATATCAAAATGTATTACATATGCATCATATGTATCGTAGATATTTGAAATGTTTCATGAATACTTGATAAATGTCTATTATTATGATAAGGTATCATGAGCTTAATTTCCTACTTACAATTGACATCATGCCTCGGATTGATGAATTGTCATCTTTGAAATTTGAATCTTGCTAAATTTCATATTTGAAATTTGTATCATACTTGAAAATGATGATTGTCTATCATTATTCTTTATTGGACTTAAAAATGGATATCATGCCTTGACATCATTTGTATTATGATAAATACATGGCATCATATTTTTAGATGGTAAATCATGATTGGTATCATGATATGCATGTCGATAAGTTTAATGCATATAATTTATCGGTTTGATGCTTGAATTTAAAGGCCTTGAATTCAAGAGTGTCTTTTCTCAAGTATGGCATATAGATAGAAGGAGTTAAGGTTTACTCCGTCATCAATTGATTGTCATCATCAAAAGGGGGAGATTGTTGAATCTCATATTTTGATGATGAAATCAATTAGTAAATTATTTGATCAAATCTATATGTTGAGAATAGTGTGCAGGATTAACTACGATAGTGATCAAGGCATAAAGCAAAACAAAGTACTGGAGTCAAGATTGAGATTTCGTTGGGAGTTCGAGAGTTCGTTGGGAGTCCAAAGGTTCGTCAGAAATGCTACTGGATTTGATCGAGAAAAAGCTCGTTGGAACTCGCCAAGAAGATCATCATAAGGTCAAGGACCTTGTTGGGAGTCCACTGGGAGATTGCCGAGAGATTGTCGAAAGTCCGTCGAAAGATCGCTGGAAGCTCGCCGGAAGAAACCTAGACTTACAGACTTATTTTATTTAGTATATGCCTTAAAAATCATAGTTAGTACATAATTAGGATTAGGTTTGGGAGGTAATCCCATTAACCCTGTTAAGAGCTAATTGGACTAGTTTGGGCCAGATTCAAAGCCTAACCAAGTTACTTGACCCTGTCTGCCGGTGGCACTGCCAGACTGGGGCGGTGGAACTGCCCAGGGAGTGGTCTCCCAGGTGGTCTGGGTGGTGGTACCACCCAGACTGAGCAGTGGTGCCGCCGGCAATTATTACTACCAGGCAGTGGTACCGCCCTGTCAAGCGGTGGTACCGCCAAAGCCTAGTCTCCGAGACTTTGTCAAGCGGTAGTACTACTAGAGTAGACAGTGGTATCACCCAGTGTCAACTCTATCAAGCAATAGTACCGCCAGATTGGGCGATGGTATCGCCCAATGTCAAAGTGTCAAGCGGTGGTACCGTTAGTGCCCCGGAAACCCGAGATAATACACTTTTTGGTTCCAATTTTGAAGTCATTAGGGCCTATAAATATCCCACCCTTTTCTGCATGAAAGGACAACAAAGTGATATCTAAGTGTGGAAAAATCTTTAAGTGTTGGGGTGTAAAAGTGTTATAAAAGTGCAAGAGTCCTCCTATCTTTCTTTAGTTTTGTAATCATCCAAGAAGAGGTGTAAGGCTTGTAAGGGTTATCTCCTAAACCTATGAAAAGAAGAAAGCGCTATAAAGAGGTGGTTGGTCTTCACTTATTGAAGGAAGATCATTAGTGGATGCTGGTGACCTCGATGGAGGAGGAATCGGAAGTGGATGTAGGTCACAACGACCGAACCACTATAAATTCCGGTGTGTTCTTTCCTTACTGCTTATTCTCTTTACTGTATTTTACTTTACTTCATTGTAAATTGTCCAATCTCTTCTTCTTTACTCACTTGCAAACTTATTCAAGTCAAACTAACGGTTTTCGTCGAACTTAGTATTTCATCGAATGAAGTTTTTTAAAATCGTTGAAATTTGTCATTTTTATCCGTTACACTAATTCACCTCCTCTTCCTTTCTTAGTGTCATTCTTGATCCTAACACTATCATCTTTTAAAGTTAGTTTCCTGTGATAATTATATCAATTTGTCTTTCAACTGGACCTTGAGGCTAGGGTGAGAGATCATATTGTTTTCAGATATTCTTTTTGAAGTGACCTCATTTTATGAGTTCTTCAATTTTCACCATCGTATAATAATAGTCCTCAGTGTCTACCTATGATCCCAATGATATATATAATATTTGAATTTATCTCTTTTTATAAGCGAAGACATTAGTGGATGAGATTCATGCAAGAGTCTTCTTTTCTTGAGGTAAAGAAAAATCTCAATTCCAGAAAAATTAAGAGTTGAGTCATATCTTAGGTGCACATTCTCCTTCCAAAATTGTTCTGCTCCTTGAGATGGTGGTTAAGGTGAGGAGGTCTATCTTCCCTATGATGCTTTTTTACGTTTATCTTCTTCGATCCTAATAAAAGGGCCCTTAATAATGATATATTAGCTTGTTTTCTAGAGTAGTTCAGGAAATGTTTATGGGGTTTCTTGGCAACCGACCAAAAAAAACTAGTCACTTGTCGTATCTTGTTATTAAATCTTGTAATGTTATCGATAAGGGACTTTTCTCACCGTATTGAATGGTCAGCCACTGCAAACTTCTTCATATGTCAATTGCTAACAAAGTGGGGCTCAAATTCGTTTGCTGAGTACTTAAAAAGACATAATCAAGGCTAGAGAAAGTTGAGAGTACCATTCCCGAGCATTTCATTGCGAGGCAATCGGACACATGAGAGCATTAAAGGTGGTGTAAAAGGTCATTTGCATTCGAAACACAGCATTATTCTCTGAGGAGTTAGTGCTTCCATCAAACGCATCACACGTTTGTCTTGAATCTAATGAGTGAAAGGAGGTTACTTGTGGAGCCCCACTTGGCCGGGCTCTTTCCCTTATCAAATTTTGTACCTAATGCATGATAATCCTCCCTTATCATCTGTATAAATAGAGAGAACATATTAATATAATACAGTTTCTTCAATAATCCTTTCTGTCTTCTATCTCTTCTAACATGATATCAGAGCTATCGATCTCATAGCACTCTACGCTTTCGCTCGCAGCCTCGATAGAAGAATCCGCGACTGGCAGGCTGCTCGTTGCTGCATAGTGCGCCGCCACAACTAAACCCTCCTCTGCGGCAGCATCGCCACCACCGTTCGTTGCAGGCGGTCTCTCAAAGCAGATCGGTCGTGACCCAATCTGTGCGCACCGCCACCACCGCCGTTGCAGGCGGTCTCCCAAAGCAGATCGGTCGTGGACCGATCTGCCTAGATCGGGTCTGCGCTGTGTCGACTTCGCTGATTCCCATCATTGTTGCGCAGCGCCACCTCTCTCGCACGCGTCCTCCGTCGGTCGCAGGCACTTTCTGAGCAGATCCAGCGACGACGTGGCCCCCTATCAACGGTGCTGCTTTGCCACACCACCCGAGCTGATCGCCGTGAAGGTCCATTTCCAACATCTCGAAGTGGACCAGCCTCAGCCGCTGCCCCCTCCGTCGCTGCTCCCGCCGTGACTGCACCCGGCGTCGCCATCAGGTGCGGCCACAACAACGAGGGCCTGTTCGTTGGTGCGGCCGGGAGCTCCTTCGGCGCTGTGCTTCTCCTCTCTGCCATGCACGCGCCAAGTGGGACCCCGACGACCTTCGCTTCCTCGCGTCCACCTTCCTAGGTGGCGGCGTTGTTCAGATTGCCGTAGGTGACGCCGCCTCTCGTCGAGGAACGCCGTCCTCCGCTTCCTCTTCTCCTTCCTGCAGAAGCAGAGCCGACGCCAAGAACCCTCTTTGCCTCGACGCAACCTCGCGGCCACTTCCCCCTCTTCTCCTACCTGAGCCGGCGGCATTCTTTACTGCCGCCTCCTGGGAGATCGTGAGCAGCCGCAGCATTCTTCTCTTTCACAGCAGCCGCAGCAGCCTTCTCTACAGTAGCAGCCTTCTCTGCAGCAGCTTCCTCTACTGCAACAACTCCTCTAAAATCCCAAGGAAGCTGCAACATCTCCGGTCAAATCCCAAGGAAGCTACGTCCCCTTCCGTGGTCAAATCCCAAACATCTGACACAGAAGCTATTTTGTCCACCAGAAGCTGCGTCCTCTTCGGTGGTCAAATCCCAAACATCTAACACAGAAGCTGCGTCCTCTCCCAACCCATGACACCACTTCTTAAAAAAAAATATATATATATATATATATATATATATATATATATATATATATATATATATATATCTGTCATGCGCGTGATAGGGAATCATAATACTTCAGACTTATCTCCACCAATGCTACCATGCTAATCCCTTTCAAGTTATCAAAAGGTGATAATTACACATCCTGACGGGCTCAGTTTTCTAATCTCTTATTTGGATATGACTTGTTAGGCTATGTTGACGGCTCCCTCAGTTCTCCACCAGCCATGATCAACATCCTCGGAGACCCTAGTCTAGTATCAAATCCGGCTCACAAACTATGGTTGCGTCAAGATCGTTTCATCCTCCAAGCTATTCAAGCCTCAATTGTTGGATCCATCGCTCCATTGATATCTTCATGTGTGACTACTGTAAAAGCGTAATCCAAACTACAAACAACCTTGGCGAATAGTTCACATACTCAGCAAGCTCAGTCTTCTATCCAAACTAATGATGACAAAACAAAAAGGAAGTACTATCACGATTATCTACAAAATATCAAAATTATCATCGATGACTTAGCTTTGATAGATCATTCCCTATGTGACAAAAAGGTCATCATCCATACCCTTAATGGCTTTGGAGACGAATACAAAGAATTGGCAACTGTAATTTGGGCACGCGACTCACTAGTGTCATTTGAAGAGCTCTATGACAAGCTGAATTACTATGAGACGTATTTGAAGCATGAGGACAAACTGCCCAGACCAACTATAACAGCTCAAGTCAGTCATAAGTCCAAACAGAAGAGCACTCAGTACATTACAAACATCACCAAAGGTTTGGCCAATACATCTCTGGACCCTATGGGTCCCATGCAAACCCCCCTTTATCCTCGTAATCATAATTTATCATAAAGTGGCAACTCCAATTCTCGTCCGCATTGGCATCTTACCCCTCCAAGCCAACAAAGATGGGTCGTCTGCCATCTGTGTGATAAAATCGGACACTCCGCTAAAGTTTGTCGGTCTTGACCCTGCCTCCTTGCTCCGTCACACTGGCCTCAAGCAAATCTCTTAACTACTCTGACGACTAGTCAGCCCAACTGGATTGTAGACTCTGGCGCCTCCCATCACATCACCTCTGATCTTCATAATTTGTCTCTCCACAACACTTATGGCGGCAATGAAGATATCATCATCGGTGACGGTAAAGGACTTCTAATAACTCATACTGGTTTCACAACGCTTAATTCTGATACTACAACCTTTACACTCGATGATGTTTTATGTGCCCCTCATATCAAACGTAACCTTATTTCTATTTCTCAATTTTGCAAACATAACATTACAAATTAAATTCTTTCCTAATTCCTTTCTTGTGAAGGACTTGAGCACGGGGGCATCCTTGGTCCAAGGCCCGAATAGAGGCAATATTTATGAATGGTCGTCCACTCCACAAATAACCCAACCCACTGTTCACTCCTCCGTTGCGGCTCCAGTTGATGTGTGGCATCGTCGTCTTGGTCACCCATCGTCCCTTATTCAGCATAAATTACTTTCTCGTTATTATCTTCCTATTTTTAAATCACATAGTTCTATAACGCATTGTGATGCATGTCTTAGCAATAAAAGTCATCGATAGCCCTTTGGCTCATCCTCCATATCCTGCTCTAAACCGTTTGAAATTATTTATACCGATGTTTGGGGCCCTGCTCCAATCCTATCTTTTGAACTACTTTCTGGGCGTAGAAGCTACTTTCACATCTTCAGGTCTCTTTCTGTCTTTTTATCACAAAGAAAGTACATTCAAGATTTATTATCAAAGACAAACATGTAGGACGCAAATGCGGTTATAACTCCTCTCTCTACTAGTGGCTCTCTCAAAATATCTTATGGAAATCCTACTACGGAACCCACTCAATACCGACAAGTCGTTGGCTCTTTATAGTACTTAGCTCTCACCCATTCTCCTTTGCAGTCAACAAATTATCATAGTTTATGCAGAGGCCGTCTACTATGCACTATTCTGCGATCAAACGAATCCTGTAATATCTTAAAGGGACCCTCAATCATGGTCTCTTTCTTCGTAAACACTCTCCTCTTCATCTTCATGTCTTTACCGATGCCGATTGGGCAATCAACTTTGATGATAGAATATCTACATCGGGGTATATTGTCTTCTTTGGTGCTAATCCAATCAGTCGGAATTTTAAGAAGCAAAAGATAGTCACACGATCTATAACTGAAGCTGAATACCATGTCATCGCCACTACCACTGCAAAACTCAATTTAATCACAAATCTGCTCAAGGAACTCAACATCAATTCCACTCCTACAATATATTGTGATAAAACTTGACTTTCTTGAGGTGCTTGTCTTTCTATCTCTTGTAACAATGCCATTGTGCTTTAGATTGAAGTTAAAGTAGTTAGGGCTAAGTTGGATTGGCCTCTTAGCAAGTGATTATGATGCTTGAGAAGGGGCTTCAGGCATTAGTTCGATTGATGAGATGACCGATCTAGAGTTCCTTATGGTAGTTGGAACTTGTCCCAGTTGAGGAACTTCATGCGGTTGATGAATAATTGGATTATACGTTGCTTCTAGTTATGCCAATTATGAGAGAAGAGGTACAATAGCCTACATCTGCGTTGCGCCATTCCGATCAAGGCTTGAGCTTATTGGGTGAGGCCTTAGTAGGAATGATAACTCAAACTAAATTTTCAATTAGGAAATAAATTTATGATGGTTTAGTACTTTTTTTTTTGTGTGCATAAGGCGAAAGTGGGATATAATCCTATGACCTTACGATATACTATCAAGGTCCTTACCAGCTAAACTAATTGATACTTTTGAGCATAATCTAATACTCATTATTGGTAGTGTGGATCTAGGATTGAGTTGCATATTCTTATGAAGGTGGAGGTAAAGGACTTTTGCATGATACGAATAGTTGCAACAAAAGTCTAAGAGGGGGATCTTTTCACTAACATATTCTTATGATACTTCTTGTATTCGAGTTTTTTATGATATTGTCTTAAGGGCTCTTGTTGTAGCACTAGTCTGATAAGGTCAAATTTGGTCGTCAATTTGACTTAACAAAATCGATTCATCCTAGCTTATGTTTTAGGTACTATCGCTTTCGAAAGAGGAGATTCGTCAAGTATTCATTACTCAGACGAGAGAAGACTTTTTATGAAAGCGTGAGATGTTTGTATCTTATGTCTCTTACCCTTCTTTAGTTCGAGGGCAAAAGATAATCGTATATTATACTCCACTTGTTGCAAAAGATTATATTAGAGATTTTATTGGATAAAAATCTCTAGATGATTAAGTATTCATGAGTGTCTAAGTATTCACGAGTGTCAAGAGCTCGTAAGTTTGTTTTGAGTTCTCACATGTCTGAGATGATTAATTTATATAATAATTCTGACAAGTACGACACTTACAGTCAAAATGTTCAATATCGACCTCGGGGTGGGATAAATGAGTTGCCAGAGTGTGATTTTACTTTAGCTTGTTGAAGCCTTCATTGGTCGCACGGAAGAAGGCTTCCCGCATCACAAGGCGTTCAGAGTGGAGGAGAGAGGTCTTGATTTATGGCTCATCGGTGCTTGATTAGAATTTAACATGTCTCATTTATACTGTCAAGTTGGTAGATGATATTATAATTTACGTGTGACTTGGTAGTTGATATGGCACGTGCACGTACCAGAACTTATTCATGATTGAACGATTTTTTTTTCTTCTCGTAGTCCATTCAGCATTATAATTATTTTTCTAGAATACTCTTTTTGATAATTTTCTATGATATAAGGCTCCATTATATCTACAATTAAATTTATAGTGAATTTTTTTTTACCTTAGTTGTGCTTAATTAGGGGCTTATTATGTAGATTACTATTTGCATCCTCCATTTTACTATTTATAATTTTATTTTATTTTTTTAATATTTTAAATTACTCTTTTGTAAATAAACTTAAATATCCTCCTTTTTCCTGGAAGGACAACATTGACGAAATTTGATAGCATCAACTAACATCGACAACAAATTAAGAGGCATTGAAGAGGATGATGAGCGATAACCGCAACAAGCAACGCTAACGACGACAACATCGATAGGACGTGGTTGGGATGAAGAGAAAAAATAATAATAAAATCAATAACATTAAGATTATAAATAATAAAAATAATATTTTATCATTTTTAACATAATTATCAATAACAAAAGATTATCAATAGTAAAAACGACGAGTAAGCTTGATTATATTTTTGATAGCTTTGTTGCATTATATCTTCAAGTACTGATACCTTTCAACATTTAATTGATTATAGTTTCCTATTATATCCTTTTTCCTTTTTGGCCACATCATATTTATATGCCTTCAAGCTATTAAAGGGTGAATGTAATTCTTAATATGAGTGTGTAGAAAAATAGTCATAATATTTATGGATTCAACTCATTCCCCAAACCTTGCATGGTACCCATAAAGAGAATAAAGCATGATACATTAACAACGACAGTTTCATAAAACAAGGTAATGAACTTTTAGTTTACCTAATGATGGCTTCTGATTAAGCTTTTTTCCCTACTTAAAATGACATCTAACTTAGTAACTAAATGGTGTTTGCTTGCTTGTAACCCAAGGTTATTATGAGTAATAGTTATAAACAAAAGGAAATACTATCAAGTAACAGTTTGCTATTCAACTAATAAAGAGAATCCATTGCAAAGCAACATCATTTCCAAAATGCGAATTATGTTAAAAACTGCTGCTGGAAGAACTAAAGAACTCATTCTCAGATAGAAAAATGAGTTCTATCACCTGATTCAGTAAGTAACAAAAAGATAATCAAGGATAGTTTGACGCATCGAAAACAAAAAACAGAACAAGCATCATCAATACTGAAAAAGTTAGAATTTGCCATTTGCCAGGCCCATGTCGCGAAGCTCCCAGAGTGGCTTACGTTCCTTTTTAATGTCTTGCTTAATCGCCCGTTGAATCCCCTTAACCACGAAAAAATACTGAAGTATAAAGCACAAATAGATTGTTTCAAATTCCCAGAATAAATTTCATCCATCAAGTTCAAAATGGCATAATATACAAAACTGACCTGGAATGCCAGGATAAGGGGTATGAAGAACTTTCCCCTGTTGTTTGGATTGGGGCCCTCGATCAACTTCTGGTCCACCGTAATAGGCTTGCTCCCATTAGCGATAACGGTTGTGATTACTTCCACCAAATTTGGAATCCATGGAGTACCATCAGGAAGAATCTGCTCTTAGAAATCATACCTAGTTAATTTCTTGAGAGACGACACTTCTGATAAAAGAGCAGCAAGAGATGAGAAAGAAACAAAAAATTACTGAAAACTTAACATACCTTTTCCCCACCACTGTTGGTCTTGCATCTCCCACTGTTTTCAACCAGGACCACAGGAATGGAAGATTCCTAAGATGATTAAAAATATTAACAAAAGTCATAGGAATACTATAGTCCCATATCAGTAAATATCATATTACAAAACCTCTTTAAAAGGTACAATATAATCAGCATTTCAATGACAATTCGAGGAAACAAAGATATCTCATTCAACAAAAGAACCATAATTCTGAGCAAAGTTTTGAATACCGATCCATACCAGCATACCAAGATCTGCTCGGTATGATACGTACCGGTATAACTAGTCGGTATGCCTCGGTAATGATCGAAATCGGAAGTCGTACTAGTCGGTATGTATCGGTACCGGTCAAAACACTGGTACCGCTTGATAGAGGGCGATCCATGTACCGATATCTTCTCGGACTAGTACGTACCATCCGTTCCGGGTGATACACATCGAAATTGAGAACCTTGGTTCTGAGAACAAGCACCAAGTCTATGTCATAGCATAAGTTAAAGCAAATTACCCACATCGAATGTAGATATGTGAGTATTGCTTAAGATATCATATGGTTTTTCACAATAATTAATGGTGAATTCCAGTAAAAACTGATGCATACTAAAAGACTAAATTTCAAAGGCACAAAAGTCTACATCACTTTGCAACTTAGAAGCATAATTTCATCTAGCTCATTGATAATTAACACCACTAGAATTATTGCACATGCAAGCATCATGCTCTTGATGTTCAAATATTTTGGTTCCTAGAGCTCCATAGCATAAAGGATGTTCCAACATAATGTAATCCTAGTTCAAATTGGATATATTTTAGTTCTAGTTTATGTCTAGGTTAGAGAAATAATAAGTGAGAGGAATATTTTTTGCAATTTCTAGTACTAGTGAATGAAAACTTAGATCTAGGACACTACATCATGCTACCAGAAATGGGAGACAATATATTTCCACCCATGTTGACACGGGAGTGTCTAATTTGCTACAATCTGCTCATATGGACTTTGCTGATGCTGGTATTTTTTTCAGTCAACAATATTGCCTCATAGTCTTCAACTCAGCCCACTCAAATATGATAGCTCATCAACATATTCCCTGCATAAAGTTAAAACCGTTTCAATGTGCTTTTCTTCATGACCAAGAAATGCATTAAAGGAATTGGCTGACAGTTGTAAAGCACATAATTTCGAAATTCCCTATGCATGAAGGATTGTTTTATGCACTAGTATTTATTTTGGTGTTTATGGCTTAGAAAGAACTTTAGAAACTAATAATATTGGCAGAAGCTCTCTTAGAATGCTCTCTTGAACTCTGTATCTCTTGGATGCGTCCTTGAGTGGGTGAGTCTTTTGCTTTCAGTTCTGCATCCTTGTTTATTATCCTTAGAGTGGTGATCTTTCTGTATCCCTTTATGATTTTAAACTTTGTGGTGAGCTATTTTTCGTTTTTACCAAAGTTTCTTCATGTGTTCGCTCCTTTTCTGTACAAAAAACTCATTCCAGCAAATACAATTGTGCTGTCGACGTTTCTTCTTGTGTTCGCTCCTTTTCTGTACAAAAAACTCATTCCAGCAAATACGATTATACTGTGACTTTTCTTCAAAAGTTTGTTCCTTGTCCACTGTGACATTTTCTATCTGAAAAACTATTCCATCGATTTTCTTTCGAAATCCATTCTGCATTTTACCCTCCCCGGTATCAGAGCTAAAGGCTAAAGATCATGGCAAGGCGGAATGGAAAAGATATAGTTGGTGAAGGTAGCGACCATGAAGATGATGCTGAGTCGTTGAGGTTGCAGCTACGAAGATAACGTAGTCTACAAGAAAAAATAAAATAATTGAATAACTTCGAAGTAGAAACAATCTGCATGAAAATGATATCCATGAGTTTACTTCTGATGATGATACACCTCCTCTTCCAAGGGAGACGAGAAGATGGCAGAGAAGAAATGGAGTCCAAGATGAGTGACAGAATAAATATAACCCAAGATTGGAGATTCCAGAGTTTGAAGGTAAAATAAATGTTGATGACTTTATCGATTGGCTTAATACAGTAGAAAAAAATTTTGATTTTCATGAACCACTAGAACAAAAGAAGGTCAAACTTGTGGCACTCAAATTTAAGCGGAATGCATCTTTTTGGTGGAAAAATCTGAAGAAACAAAGAGAACGTGAGGGTAAAAGTAAGATCGTGACATAGGAGAAAATGAAAAGGGAGCTAAAGAGAAAATATTTACCTGACAATTATCGGCAAGAGATCTTTCTCAAAATCCATGATTTTAAACAAAAAGATCTTAGTGTGGAAGAGTACATTGCAGAATTCGATAACCTAATGTTAAAAAGAGAGTTGGTGGAACCCGAAGAGCAAACCATTGTAAGATTCTTAGGGGTCTGAAGTATGAGATTGTTCAAGTTGTTTGACTGCAGCCATATTGATCTTTAAATGATGTGCGCAAGCTGGCATTAAAAGTTAAAAAGCAACAGAAGTTTGAAAAGAGTTCTCGGTACAGCTCAAAAGAAGGCTATACAAAAGGAGGAAGTTCAAAGCCTACTGTCCAAAGCAAGGTGATATCAAATGTGCAAAAAAAGGGTGAAGAATCTGCTAGCAGTAAAAAAATACCTAATTCTTATACCCCTAATGGCTGAAAATGCTTTAAATGTCATGGTTTTGGGCATATTGCTTCAGATTGTCCAAATAGGAGGATTGTAACATTGGTTGAAGATCATAGTGATGGAGGAGAAAATGAAGCTGACGACGAACCAAAATACAATGATGATGAGGAAGAGATTACTTATGCTGATCATGGTTTGTCTATTGTATTGCAATGTAGCTTACAAGTGTCTTATGTGGCCGAGGATGAAAGTTGGGTGAGAAAAAACGTGTTTCACACTAAATGCACTTCTCTTAGCAAGGTTTGCTTGGTTATCATCGACAGCGGCAGCTTTAAGAATGTGGTATCTTTGGAGATGGTGCAGAAGCTAAAGTTGGACACAATCCCTCATCCACATCCATACCAGTTATGTTGGCTGCAAAAGGGAAATGATATCAAGGTAACTAAAAGATGTTTAGTTTCATTTTCTATTGGCAAGTATTATAAAGACGAAGTATGGTGTGATGTTGCTCCTATGGACGCTTGTCATTTGTTGTTGGGAAGACCTTGGCATTATGACAGAAGGATGTTGTATGACGACTACAAACATACTTATTCTTTTAAGGTGAATGAAAAGAAGATTATTTTAGCTCCATTACAACCTTCTGAAATTAGTATACCAAAAAAGGAAGTTAGTACTTTCATGTCTTATGGTGAATGCAAGGGTGAATTAGACAAGGGTGGTCATGTTTTGGCTCTAGTGGTAGTGGAAGATAATGAACAACACAAAGAGACACCAGCAATCATGAAACCAATCCTAGAGCAGTTTCAAGATATTATACCGAAAGATATTCCACATGGCCTTCCACCTTTGAGAGACATCCAGCATCACATTGACCTTATTCTGGGGACTATTCTACCTAATAAGACAGCATACAGAATGAGTCCCAAGGAGCATGAAGAACTTCAAAGGCAAGTTGATGAATTGGTGAAAAAAGGCTTAATTCGGGAGAGCATGAGTCCTTGTGTGATTCCAACCTTATTGGTATCTAAGGATGGTTCTTGGAGAATATGTGTGGACAGTCGCACTATCAACAAAATCATAGTTGATTATCGTTTTCCAATTCCAAGGTTAGATGATTTATTTGATCAATTATGTGGTGCTTCTATTTTCTCTAAAATTGATTTGAGGAGTGGCTATCACCAAATAAGAATGAGGCCCGGAGATGAGTGGAAAATAGCATTTAAAACTAAAGAAGGCTTATATGAATGGTTGGTTATGCCATTTGGACTATCTAATGCTCCTAGCACCTTCATGAGATTTATGAATCACATACTTAAGCCATGCATTGGAATATTTGTTGTAGTTTATTTTGACGATATATTGGTGTACAGCAAGAGCGAAGAGGAGCATATGAATCATCTGAAAGAGATCTTTCTTATTTTAAGGCAGCAGAAGCTTTATGTTAATCTAAAGAAGTGTGATTTCTTTACTTCTAGTGTGGTGTTTCTGGGGTATGTTGTTTCAAAAGATGGAATCATGATGGATCAAAGTAAGGTAGAAGCTATTCTCAATTGGCCAACACCTGCTTCATTACATGATGTGAGGAGTTTCCAAGGCTTAACTTCTTTTTACAGAAGATTCATCAAGGGTTTCAGCTCTATTGTTTCTCCAATCACCAAATGTCTAAAATGTGATAAATTCAAATGGACGTATTTTTTATTGAAAAGCTGAATGATACGAGAAAGAAATATTCTACTTATGACAAGGAGTTTTATACGATTTATCGAGCTTTGTCTCATTGGAGTCAATATCTTCTTGCCAAGTCATTTGTCCTATATTCTGATCATGAGGCATTAAAGTTCATTAATCACCAACACAAGCTAAACAAGAGGCATGTAGCTTGGGTGGAGTTTTTACAATCTTATAACTTTACAATTAAGCACAAATGTGGTGTTCAAAATGTAGTTGCTGACACATTGAGCAAAAAGCATTCTTTATTATCAGCAATGGAAGTCAAAGTGGTTGGATTTGAAACATTCAAATATCTCTATGAGAATAATGTGGATTTCGACTCAATATGGCAAAATTACAAATCAGGTTCCTTTCAACAATTTTCTATCCTTGATGGTTTTCTTTTTCGAGCTAATGCTTTGTGTTCCATCTTGTTCTTTGAGACAAGTAATTCTAGCTGAAGCTCATGGTGGTATTTTGGGTGGACATTTTGGTCGAGATAAAACTTTAGCTCTTATTCAATCGAACTTCTATTGGCCTAAGATGTTTAGAGATGTGGAAAGACATGTAAAGCAATGTCGAGTGTGTTATTTGGCAAAAACAAACAGTCAAAATTCTGGATTGTACACTCCATTGCCTATGCCAAATGCTCCATGGGAAGAAGTGAGTCTTGATTTCGTTTTAGGATTGCCAAGAACTCAAAGGAACAAGGATTCTATCATGGTTGTTGTTGATAGATTTTCAAAAATATCTCACTTTGTTCCCTGCAATAAATCGAATGATGCATCTTATATTGTTGGTCTATATTTTAAGGAGATTGTTAAATTGCATGGTATTCCAAGAACTATGGTGTCTGATCGAGATTCAAAATTTCTTAGTCATTTTTGGAGAACTCTTTGGAGGAAGCTGGGTACTTCTTTGAATTTCAGCACCTTGCATCATCTGTGACTGATGGGCAAACTGAGGTAACGAATAGAAGCCTGGGAAATTTGCTTAGAAGCTATGTTGGTAAGAATATTAAGCAGTGGAATGTCATTCTTCCACAAATTGAGTTTGCCTACAATCGTTCTGAACAGAAGCTTGGGAAATTTGCTTAGAAGCTATGTTGGCAAGAATATTAAGAAGTGGGATCTCATTCTTCCATAAATTGAGTTCACCTACAATCGCTATCCATCATAGTATCGGTAAGAGTCCTTTTGAGGATGTTTATGATGCTAATCCTATTGGTCCTTTGGACTTCGTCCCTCATTCGACAACTAAGCGATTTAGTAGAGATGCTGATGAGAGAGTAAAGCAGATAAAGAAGCTACATGAGGGTGTTAAAGCAAATATAGAAAAGCAAAATGAGGTACATGAAAGCTGCCAACAAACACAGAAAACATATGGAGTTTAATGTTGATGATTTAGTCTGGATTCATCTAAGGAAGGAGAGGTTTCCACCGGGCAAATTTAGAAAACTGAAACCAAAGGCTAATGGTTTATTCAAAGTGCTTAAGAGAATTAGCAAAAACGCTTATAAGATCGGGCTACCTGAAGATTACGGAGTGTCCCCAACACTTAATATTACTGATTTAAGTCCTTTTCACAATCAAGTTGACGAAACAAACAAGGACTTGAGAACAAGTCTTTTTTAGCCATGGGAGATTGACACGGGAGTGTCTAATTTGCTATAATCTGCTCATATGGACTTTGCTGATGCTATGGTATTTTTTTCAGTCAACAATATTGCCTCATAGTCTTCAACTCAGCCCACTCAAATATGATAGCTCATCAGCATATACGCTGCATAAAGTTAAAACTGTTTCAAGGTGCTTTTCTTCATGACCAAAGAATGCATTAAAGGAGTTGGTTGACAGCTGTAAAGCACATAATTTCGAAATTCCCTATGCATGAAGGGTTGTTTCATACACTAGTATTTATTTTGGTGTTTAGGGCTTAGAAAGAACTTTAGAAACTAATGATATTGGCAGAAGCTCTCTTGGAGTGCTCTCTTGAACTCTGTATCTCTTAGATGCGTCCTTGAGTGGTGAGTCTTTTGCTTTCAGTTCTGTATCCTTATTTATTATCCTTAGGGTGGTGATCTTTTTGTATCCCTTTGTGATTTTAAACTTTGTGGTGAGCTATTTTTCGTTTTTACCAAAGTTTCTTCGTGTGTTCGCTCCTTTTCTATACGGAAATTCCAGCAAATATAATTGTGCTATCGACGTTTCTTGTGTTCGCTCCTTTTCTGTACAGAAAACTCATTCCAGCAAATACGATTGTACTGCGACTTTTCTTCAAAAGTTTGTTCCTTGTCCACTGTGACATTTTCTATCTGAAAAACTGTTCCATCGATTTTCTTTCGAAATCCATTCTGCATTTTACCCTCCCCGATATCACATGTTGACACATTTCATGGGCTGCAACTTTCTTTGATCGTAGTTCCATAGCAATTGAGCATTTCCAACATCTAAATTTATCTCTCAACATTTCTAGTCATGCTTCAAATGTGAGAATCTCTTCACTTTCCGAGAGAATAATATATAACATGTGTCTCTCAACAAACCTTGATAATAGAAATTAAATTCAATGGAAACAACACCTGAAGATATATTCCATCAAGAACATTTTTCCTGATTCCAATATACAGTACTTCCACCCAAATTGCCCAGGACTGTGTTATGGATTAGTTTTAATTTGTTTTGATATAAATTTATAAACGCCAACTAGATATCCAGAGGCTATAATGAAAGGACATCTCAAAAACTTGTCAAGCTTGCTTTGTATCAGTATTAAACACCAACACCTGTTGGATCTTTCCTGATACATGTCAAGTACTTCAAAAAACACTAGTACTTTTATAATATCTGCTATTATGTTAGTGCACATATGTATGACACTCCAGTATATAAGGCTTCAAGACAGGTAAAATCTGGAAACATGCTTGTAATTTTGGACATCTAAACAATTATTTTATGTGAATTGAAGTGATTTGCCATATTGTCAAGTCTGTATTATTGCCATGTCCATGTTCATCCTTCATAATTTAAACATACACCAAAAGAAGCAGTAATCTAACTGGCATGAGATTAATTCAGGATCATACAGAAGCAATAGTCACTGGTTCTATTTTCCCAAAATTAATACTAGGAAGCAAAAAGAGAAAAAACAATTTGTCACAGGTGGAACACTGCTTGGAACCAACAAAAGATAACTCAAGCTAATCATGACCCACTCTCTTTTGTCTATGTAGCAAATTAAAATAAGATCGAAGTTCCATGCCTAAAATAATTAGGAGCACTGATAGTAGAGTAGGGAACCTTGCAAGCTTGTCATGATCAAACTTAATTCAGCTAAAAATATAACTTTAATATGGGTTATTTCATTGGCTTACTGAAAGGAATAATCAGTCCTAAAAGAAGGGATAAAAAAAAAACAACACACAGATTGTTATCAATAAATGTACCTCAAACAGACCCACAATAAATCAAATCTTGTCCTACTTAAAATTTAGAACTCAAACAGGAATCAAGTTGACAAAATCTTAAACTGCATCATCCTAACTCATATGGACTTACTAGTTAGAACACTTGAAGAACTCTGCCATTTGACATGAAACTAGGACATAAAAGTATTTAAAGTATAACCCAGTTTGAAGGATGACAAGAATTGATGTTCAATGCAGTTACAATGTCAACAATAACAAAAATGACATTGCTAGTAACTCCTAGTCAAGAAACAACACCAAGATTGTTCTAATCACACAGGATATAGTTTGCTAAGGAATAAGAGTGTGAAAAGGCTTATTAAATTGGGTGGAAAGGGAATGCTACCCAGTGTGTTAAAGTTACCATCAATTGGCATGGCACAATCACAAGAAGATTAATCAGATGGCCATCAGGATCAATGTTTTCAAACTCGCTTTCCTACCTTGGATCGGGAGAGGGTCCATAAACTTGGTTCGTAGAATAGGATAGTAGGATCGTAAGATCCTACAAACTAAATATAAATAAATAAATAAATCATGTGCACTACAGCAAATTTTGACATTGGCTACCAAAAGAGCATAATGATAAACATTTATTATAGTACATAAAGAAGAAAAAAGGAGAGATCTACAATCTACACTAGAGCCATTACAAGTTTGCTAGACAACCATGCATTACAGTACTTGAACCTTACTTTTATCAAATTAATGTGATTTTTAATGCTAAATGATACAAGGCAAGTAGAAAAATTAATCTGCTGAAGCAGGCAGTACTTGAACTTTACTCTTTACCAAATTAATAAGACTTTTTAGTCTAAATGATACAAGGGCAGTGCCACAGTAGAAAGATAAGTTGCTTTTTAGAAACAGAAGAGAAAGAAGAAAAGATTTATACTGTTAAGTATTTTTTCTGAAAAAACTTAAAACCTCAAGCGGTCATGCTTCTGCGAGATAGTAAGGAGAGGAGAGAAGAGATGGGAGAAGATCAAAAAGAAGAGAGTTGACAAGATGGGAAGAGAGGGGAGGAGAGAAAGGAACAATACCTATGGGCTGTGAGATAGGAAGTGACAATCAATGCCATCTTGAATGACCTGGTAGGTTGCCCTCGTGGATGCTCGCTGGTAGGTTTTGATGCTTGATTCTTCATGTCGCAAGGCGTCTTCTAACTCTCGACTGGCTTTGTCTTGTGATCAGCTAGAATGACTTCAACTTGCTTTTCATAAGACGCAAGGGTGGCAGGTGGACAAGGTGAAATATTTCTAGAAGTGTCTTGTCTATTTTAGTGGTATGCTTTTTAAGTTGAAAAATATTATAAATTTTGAACCATGTCGAAAGTTGTTACTTATAGGAGGTATTGCCTACCCTACAAATGATTGGGAAGGGCCCTTCGTATTGGCATACCAGTCCCTTGTGCACTATTTGCCTAAAGAACTGAGATGTTGGTTAGAGCTTCACCATCGCCAAGTCGCCGACCTTGAATTCATCTGGTCGCCTTTCCAAATTTGCCCACTTCTTCATCGTTTTGATCGCTTTCTCCAGGCATGCCCACGCAATACTTACATTTCAGTGTCATTCCTTTGCAAAGCAATATACTATCAAGCTATTTCAAATATAGATCATCAAAGTGTGGAGAGTTGGCATGTCCGGTAGTGATCTTGAAGGGGCACTTGTTTGACTCAAAGCTCCGCTACAAGTTGTAAGAGAATTGGGTTATATGTCTACGAGCATCACCCAATCTCGTTGGTTTGCACCCACGTAGTGCACGATATTGCTCCCAAGCTTATTCGTTTAATTTGGTTATCTGTCCAGGGGTGGAGACTTATGGAAAAGTATAGCTTGGATCCCAATAACTTAAACAACTCGGTCCAAAACCATCCCAAGAACCGCACATCTCGATCGTTGATAATATTGTGCAGAACTCCCCAATACTTCACTACATTATTCATTACTAGCTTCGTCACCTCCTCCGCTGACTTCAAGAATTGATCAACTACCACCAATATCGACACAAGTTCTCTTACCGTCAGCAAGCTCAATATGAAGTCCAAGGAAATGCTCTCCCACGACCTCTTTGGTCCAGGCAAGGGCTCTAAAAGATCCACAATCTTTCATTACTCCACCTTGTCTTATTGGCATATGAAGCACGTTCGAACATATTCCTCGACATCAATCCCTATCTTTGGCCAATAGAATACCCTCTCCATGAGAGGCAAAGTTGATGCCCGACCCAAAGAGAATCGTCACAATTTTAAGAGTTTAGGCCGTCAATTGTCTGCTAGTGAAACATAAACTCTATTCCCGTTGGTATAGACAAATCCTTCTGAGAACTAAAATCATTTGCTTTCTTTCATCAGTTGCATTAGGGTTGCTACTTAGGGATCATTATATAATTCATCCCTAATCCTGGAAACAAAGTTGGATTGTAATTGACTCCCTTGGCCTCCGTCGTCCAATTGCACTGCATTCACCAACTCCACCTTTCTGCTCAAGGCATCAACCATGACGTTTGCTCGTTTGGGTTTGTACTCTATTACCTTGTCAAATTTAGCTAGAAAGTACTACCATCGTGCTTATTTTGGGGGGAGCTTCATCTAAGTCTGGAAGCAACTCAGTGTGATAGTTCGTCCATAGCACAAATCATGTTTCAAGAAGGGGGTGCCTTCGCACTCGTAGACAATAAACCATTGTTGCTATCTCCTTCTCAAGCACAGGGTACCATCGCTCAATCTTATTGAGCTTGAGGCTCTCGTAATCGTAGGCCACCGAGTGACCTTCTTGCATAAAAACTCCAATAACGAAAATCCGAAGCATCTGTGCGAACTTCGAAAGGTTTATTATAGTCCAGTCATAAGAGCAATGGTTCTTCTAACACAATAGCCTCGAAGTCTTATAACGTTGCTTCACTTTTTTTTTACCATCGCCAAGGTTGTTCCTTCTTCGGCAACTCTATCGATAGAACTGTGCTTTGAATACCCCGAGATGAAGCATCAATAATAGTTGACAAAGGATCTCAGCTTAGGCACCTTCTTTAGTGTTCGTCATTCCACCACAACATGCACTTTTCACTTGTCCATCCAAATCGACTCTTCACCGACTCAGTGCCCCAAGAATAAATTTTTTATCTATCCAAATGACATTTCTCCCTTTTCATGAATGAAGAATTCTCCATGAGAATCTTGAATATTATTAGAATGTGCTTAACATGCTCTTACATAGTTTGGTTGCATATAATAATGCCCGCTAGATAGATGACCACGAACTTGTCATTCGTGGTCATCTAAACCCTAAAAAGGACCCTTTTATACCCTAAACCCTCGAATCCAGAAAAACTTATGAAAATTAGAAAGAAATGTGATAAATCTGGGCAATGGAACCAGAGATTTCTGATGTTTCTAAGCCTTTTGCTAAACTTTTTTGTTTTTAAATGTTTTTGTTTTTGTATCTATGTTTTTTTCCTTTTGTTTCTAAGCATTTTTGTTTTTATCTCTAAACTTTTTCGTTTTTGTTTCTAAACTATTTTCGTTTATGTTTCTAAACTTTTTCCGTTTATGTTTCTAAGCTTTTCCATTTTTATTTCGAAGCTTTTTCATTTCCGTAAGTTCTGTTTCTAAGAAATGTGATTAATATGGGCAATGGAACTAGGGGTTTCTAATGTTTCTAAGCCTTTTGTTTCTAAACTTTTTTTGTTTTTAAACGTTTTTGTTTTTGTTTCTAAGTTTTTTTTTCTTTTGTTTCTAAACTTTTTTGCTTTCGTTTCTAAGCTTTTCCATTTTTATTTCGAAGCTTTTTCATTTTCGTAAGTTCTGTTTCTAAGCTTTTTGTTTCTAAATTATCTTACTATAGTATGGAAGAACTAAGCAAACTTGGATATGTAATAAATATTTTTTCTAATATGCTATAAACCAATACTACCGCCTGATCCATTCAAAATTCATACAAAATAGACCAGTGGTCTTAAATAGAAGACGCAGGTACTAAAACATGTATCAGAAAAGAACTTTACAAACAAGATTACTAAGTTTTTAGACTAAAGTAAGACTTACGGTGACTAAGACATAGACACGGACTTCTTAGACAAAGACTCTTAAGAGCACCAACGAGCTATTAATAACCAAAGTATGGTTGTTGCTTGTCAATGCCCTTATAACTAAAGGTTGTGGGATATTTATAGAGTTTACAAACGACTCGAGATGGTTACACATTTTTTGTACTAGATAGCTATCGTCCTTACTTTGATGAGTTGGTTGTTTGTTTGCATCGACGAATCTGATATCTTACCTTCGAACGTCAATCCGATTGAGTTTTGTCATTTTGCGTCAGTGGGACTATACATGGGGTGGTTTCTGTAGTTACATGTGGCTTTTATCCGTCATCTCAGTGATGATCATCTAGAGCCTGTAACTCATCATGTGATTGATCAAGATTTTTAAAAAATTCTTCCTTATTTTCATTTGCCAGATTGTCTTCTTCATCCAAATCGCCTTCCTCGGTCTTCATTATTTTCTTCGTTATTTACATCACTTCCCCATTCCCAAGGGGTAGTGTACCAAGGTGTCTCTCCTTCATGATGCATTCTTAGTTTCAAACATAATTTCTCGATTAACTTCCTCGGTTCTAGGCAAGGTCTGCAATACCGATGTGTACCGCCCGTACCGGGCGGTAAGTACCGGTCCGACAGGTTACCGGTACGCGGACCGCCCACTACCGGGCGGTACACCCCAAAAACCCTCGTATCGAGCGATACGGGGCAAAATCGGGTGATAACAGTCGAAATTTCGATCGTTACCGCCCGGCACCACTCGGTAACGGTCGAAATCGACCGTTACAGCACTGTAGCAGTGCTACAGTGTTCCAATGGTCAATTTGACCGTTGGAGCTATTTCTCCTCCTATTTAAACCATTCTTCTCTCCCCTATTTCATTAACTCTCTTAAACTCTCTCTCAAACTTTTTTTTTCTCTCCTAAACTCTATAAAATAACGATTTGTGATTCAATCGAGGCTAATTTGGGAAGATTAAAAGGAAGAACTTTCTAATCAGGAGGTATGTATTTGTTTTCTTTAATTAGAGAGTAATTCAGATATTTAAGATTATGATTAGTGTGTTTCATCATGAATAATATTTATGAATAATATTTATGATAGTAAAATAAGTTTAATTAAGTTTTATTAAAGTTATTTAATGCTGTGATTAGTCTTTTTAATGATGATTTTATTGAAATTTGTTCGATTTTATATCAATTCAATGTCTTTAATACCTATTAGGGTATTTGTCATGCTTATAGTGGTGTAAAAGAAGTAATTTGTGAAAAATTAGCTATATTGAATTACGAACCTCAAACAAGACTATCTCAAAGCCTGAAAAAGATATGTGATACTATCTTTACCTAATTTACATTGATTTTGCTAAACTTATACTATTACTATATTTATTTGTAACTTGAAAACCCTATCCTAACTTTTTTTTCTAATTTTCAGGTATTTTGGAGGGATAAATCGGTAAAATCAGGTGTACCGCTCGGTACACCTCGGTATACCGGTCGGTACACCCGTACCGTACCGTACCGAGGCCGGGTCGAAACTCCGGTACGGTACGGTTCGGCGGACCTTGCCCAAAACTACTTGAAAAAGCAAAGACAGCAACATATATGGCACAAGAATCCAAGAGGGACCACCGTAGGGTCAATACTCAAGATTTGATACCTTAGCACATGAAAAATAAAAGAACTACAACATAAAGAATTAACTAACAATGCAATTTGTTTTATACACAATAGAAAATGATCATAAAATTTCATGATTCATTAATGCATATACATCTATTCCCAAACCTAATGATTCTACCAAGGCTCAGCTGGTGGACATTAACAATAAAAGCTTCAAATAGTCATCTAAATACAATCGATTGAGTTCTTCAAAAGAATGGATAAATTCCAGTGTTTTAACATATGACTAAAAGGCATCGTTTCCTGAACTCAAGTTAAGAAGCAGCAAATATGTTCTCTCAGTACTTTTATAATTTTCTTTGCTAGCCAGAGTGAGATTCAAGTTGCATATCAGTGTTTCGCATTGTGCATTTATAATCACAGAATTACAGATTATTTTTTAGACAAATAATACTATGATAACCCAAAAAAATTGTAAATATTCAATACAGATGTCATAAATGCACAAGAACTTCTTGTTGACAACTCATCATAAGAAAAATATAGTTTCAACATCAAGGTTATGAATTACACACTTAATTTCAGCAACCTTTTAAGAGCCAATATAAATCATTTGATTTTGATAAGCAAGTTTAACAAAGATTTTGATCACAATTACTCTAGAAATACTATTGAAAGTCGGAAGTATGCAACAAAAGAACTGAAAACCAAGACAAGTCATTCTACCAAGTGACACTATCACATCCTCCATAGCCACCTATTGCAATTGTTGTTACCTAGGAAATGAACAGACTAAAACGATTGATAAAACTCATACCTCAAGGTTGCAGAAAGTCCACAAATCTCTCTATTTTGGATTTATTAACATCTACTCCATAGCAAATTTTGAAAAGAGAAGAGAAAGAACCCATCAAGGGTGGAGGAATAACTCGAGTGAAAATGCATTTGGCTGGTGGATATCCTGATGTTGCAAAATGCAAGAATGTTCCAACGGAGATCCGTAAATTATTTCAAAGCAAGCTTAAACAAGCAAAGGAAGATACATTAAAAAAGAAGGCAAGAGTTGAGGAAGAATATCATAGGGCTACACAGGAACCAGTTTATGATCAGTATGAGGGTTGCGGCGATGAAGTTGACCCGGATCTCACAGCTGGGATTCGTGCATCATTGGAGCATCAGTATACGGTCGATGAAGCAATGAGGCATCGACGACCTGACTCACAATTGGAGCATGGCAGTGGTAGTGGAATCCAGAGGTCAACCAGCATGAGGCAACCAACTGCTCCTTCTCGGTTAGGCCGAACTAGTAGCACGAGGTATGGTGGACTCCGTGGTTTTATGAGAGGTCTTGGCAGGAGGTCCGCACCAGATATTGTTGATATTGATCCGCAAGCCTATCCCCCACAAACAGCGAAACAGACACGGATTGACGATGCATACACAAAAGAAAAAAAACGGGATATTGGGAAGGCAATCTCAAAATGGTTCAACTTTCATAGGATTCCAGCCAACACAGCCCAAGGTCCATATTATCAGAGCATGATCTCTTCTATTCAAAAGTCTGGCACGGGGATCCAACCTCCAACCCCGAAGGAGATTTACGGTGTGTACTTAGATGAGGAGGTGGCAGAACTAAAGGATTGGATCAAATCCTTCAAGAGGCAATGGGACGAATATGGGGTGACATTGATGTGTGACAGTTGGACAGGACCAACAAGAATGAGTATCATCAACTTTCTTGTTTATTGCAATAGAAGAGTGGTATTTCATAAGTCCGTTAATGCTACTGAAAAGATCCAAGATGCAAACTACATTGAGAGCCTGATGGACACTATGGTAGAGGAGATTGGACCACAGTATGTTGTCCAAATAATAACCGACAATGGAGCGAATTTCAAAAAGGTCGGTTTGCAATTGATGGAAAAAAGAAAAACTTTGTTTTGGACTCCATGTGCAGCTCATTGCATAGATCTAACAATTCAACTGATTTTTCTATAGATACTTCAATCTATAACGGGCTGAAATACGAACCTCGAACAAGACTACCTCAAAGCTTGAAAAAGATATGTGATACTATTTTTACCTAATTTACATTGATTTTGCTAAACTTATACTATTACTATATTTATTTGTAACTTGAAAACCCTATCCTAACTTTTTTTTCTAATTTTCAGGTATTTTGGAGGGATAAATCGGTAAAATCAGGTGTACCGCTCGATACACCTCGGTATACCGGTCGGTACACCCGTACCGTACCGTACCGAGCCTGGGTCGAAACTCCGGTACGGTACGGTTTGGCGGACCTTGGTTCTAGGTATAAATTGCATCAAAGGCATAAATTGATCAAAATATACTTCGTACCAAAGACCTTGAGCAATAAGTCTAGTCCCACTTTGATATCCATTTTCCATAATATATTTAGCTTGATACTTTCTGAGAGAGTCTTCAGTTGGTTTTCTTATTGATTATATCAGATTAAAGGTCATTATATAATAGTTTGAAGAATGGATCAGAAACTGAAAATATCCTGGAATCATCTGGTCATTGAACGTCTATTCAGCAAGGCAGGAGTGGACTTTAACATTATCAAAGTTATGTCGATTTAGTATTGAAAGTACAACCATTTTGAGCTTGTATGGGATGTCCTTTTCGATGTTTTTTGAGTGTAAACAACAGAAACTGATTCCTCCAACCAATCCTCTTTCTAGAAAATATGATAGGTCTCTACCTTTTTTGGGCTTGCTCCATTGTTCATTATACCATTCTGAGTATTTAATTTTTAACTTCTCAACCAAAGTATGATATAATCATGTTCTCATATTCAGGGTTAACATAATTACTTTCATAACATTCCTTTTGAATCACTGGAGTAATTGTTCATGAACAAGGTACACCAGGTCCTCTAGGTGGAGATTCTGGTACTTGAACTTGTAAGAAGAATAGGTCATGAAGCTCATCTTGGAATTGTGTAAGCTCCTTCATATCTTTGGTTTTAGCAACTTCCCATATATAAATTTGAATCTCTGATGGTAATTTCTTCATTCTGAACTCTTTCACAAATTGTCGAGCAATATGATTAACACATAGCTCTTCTTCTTTTTCATACCTTTTTCTATGCCACACTGTCTCTTCTAACTCTTGATGCTCCTCTAGATAATTTTTTTTACTTATTGGTTTTTGACTTCTAATTCACTAATCCTTTTTATAATATCCGATTCTGGTCGATATCTACATTCACATACTGCTGGAATTCTACAAGGCTATTACTTATCCTGTTCTGTGCTTCTACCAAACTGTTGTTATACCCATTTATTCTTGCGGCTAATCTATGCAGACATCTGATAACTAATCTATGTTGACTGAAGTATGAGTAGTTGAAAATATCATTTATTATGGTCTGAGCTTCAAATGGAAGGAAGAACTCAGTTCTAAATGGTTTGAAACCTTGGTAGGGCATCTTCCTGGAAAACATAATTTTCTTCAAAATCTCTGTCCCTATCATTTTCGTAGGAATAATCTACTATTTTCTTTATGATATATCTATCATTGTTGGGTACACTCAGTTTTTGAACTTTCTTTTTAGAGCTAATTATTCTAATCCCACAAGTACTTTTATTTTTATTGCCTCTTTACTACATGCATATGGTATATTATTTATGTTACATTCATAATCATAATCAGCACACCATGCTTGGCATATAAATTTTTTTTTTCTTTCATTTTGCACCAATTTATTATTGTCCAAAATTGTAAATAGTAAAACTTGCTTCTTCAGTTTCTTTGAATAAATATGCATTATATCTAAGATTATGTCATATGAATTTTTTGTATTGATTCTAGATAGTAAATATCATCTCTAATTGGCCTTATTAATTCTCTGCTTAAATAGTCAGTGATATCTTTTCCATTTATATGTTGGAATTGTGGCTTATATCCATTTCCAGTAATGTAATTTACAAATCTATACCATCTCCTTTGCACTAGTACTTTTGTGAGTTTTATTATAACAAACTACCATTCTATGAAAATCTGTTCTTATTATAAACTCTTTACCTAGGTACATTCTAAAAGTATTAATTGCATTTATTATTGTCTCTATCTCAGCATTTGTTGAAGTTAATATCCTTTTATCATATTTTCCACCACTGTATCTACAAATTTCTTCTGTCTTCTAATTTTTATAATACAGCTCCTAATTGTGGTAAGCTTTTTATTTTTTTATTTTATTTTTTATCTTCCATATTAAAGTGCTTTTGTCCCAACTTTTTTAGTTTATTATATAACGGTAGTGTTAATTGGCTCATATTTTTAATAAAGGGTTTCACATAATTCAGTATTCCTAAGATTTTCTGTAAGTTCTTTGTTTCTTCTAAGTTATCATGTTTCTACCATTTTTTTTACTGTGTTCTTGTACTTTTGGTCTTCTTGGCTCTACAGTGAGTTCTAATAATCTATATTTCTTTTACTTATTTCTATTTTTTTCTCTTTCAAGACTAATTCTTCTCTTTTGGCTATTTCAAATAATTTTTTAAATGTTTTTCATATTCTTTCTCATTATAAATGTCAGACATCACCATGTGCAGCCCTCCACACAAGAAGCATCCACAAGTTTTTGGGGCTTTGCCTTTCGAACTCAACCCTTGTGGTGAACTCTTCGTCTTTTGTTTGGTAGTAGGCTCTTTTTCTCAAGAATACTTACATGGTCGATTTCCCAAAAGCTTGCTTCTTCCCAAGTCCTCCAAGGAAATAAAGCCGGTGAGCTATTCTACAGCTACGATTGCCCCAACCAGATCGATAACATTCCGTCGATACAATTCTTATTGTGCCTACAACTTCAGGCCATCGAGAAAACTGAACAATTTTTCTTTCACTGACTATGTATGTCCAACATCAATGTCGAGAACTACTTCACATAGTCTCGAATGGAGGTGGTTTAACAAAGATTTCTCAACTTCTAATGGACAATAAACCCAATATTCTCGGGCAGGAACTAAGTTTGCAACTCACGCTTCAAATCCTCCCATGTGTCTATCCGGCACACCCTTGTTAGATTTCTTCGCATCGAGTGCACCATCGGAGTTTCGTGTCCCTATTCAAATACATGGTCATGATCGACACTTTGTTTTCTTCAAAATCAAGCACCATTGCCTAAAATTATTGCTCCATGTTGAACAGAAAATTTTTTAGTTCCTTTGCATCTCTAGCACCGTCATGGCAGTGTGCCTCAAATGCCTTTGAATTTTGTGGCCGCGACATGGGTGTTACCCTCTCCCGCATGTAGGGCTCTCGTGAACATTGTAATTCTTGTTGTGAGATCCGCCATGACTACTTGTAGGTGCTACACAAATTCTTATCTTCCATTAGTCGATCGACTTGGGACTATCATATCGATCCGAACTAGCTTACGAACCACATAGGCTTACAAAAACTAAGCAAAACATAGTGTCAAACAACTGTACAAGTTGTACAAAGTACAAACATGAGCAACGAATAATCCATTGACAAAGGTGTTGTCGACGTGCGATGATTGTCGATGACAACATGGCGCCTTAAAGACGAGGCTATTTTTTTTCTTTTAAAACCCAATTGAGTTGACCCATACAAGTCTATTGATCTCATTGAATCGACCGATCTAGTTTTAGAATAATCAAGACAACTAGTAAATGATGACCTAGAAAAGAGAACTCGACCATCCTAGAAGAGTTTCATAAACCATGAAAGTTGGAGTGTCAGATGAAATAGAAGAACCACACCAGACATCATAGTTCATATCAATCAAATTGAAGCATAGAGATGGAGAACCAAACAAAGAGTTCTGAAATAAACAAAAACAATAGAGGAAACTGTATATAACTGCTGGGATCAATATAAAAATCTTAAAAAAGCTAAGTTGGGTCTCTTACCTAAATTAACTGGAAACAGTGAGAAGTAATCTGAAAAAATCATGACTTATACAGTTATTCTAAGCAGCTCAAAATGGTGATGGAGCGATGATGCTTGAAGCACATGGCTGCTCACATTGGAAAACGTAAAAAACAATCTACAATAACTAAATAACCAAATATATCACTTTTGCCAGATTAGAAGGTTAACAAATGTTGAATGCATAAGCCTCTTTCTCCAGAAAAATATAAATTTAAGATGACAAATGATTGATTTCTGTACACTTGGCCCAAGGATCCACATAAAATGACCAATATATCAAAAGTTTTCTCAAATGAGACTAAAGAGCTGTAAAATACTTTCCAGTCAAGCACAATTAGAAAGTAAAGAAATTGCACCTAGTTTACCATGCCTGTGATCTTTACTGTGCCTGTTATCTTTACCATGCAAAGAAGGAATAAATCCATAAATCATGTACAAGCCTCATTTCCATTAATATTCCTCAGGAAGGCAAAATTTTGTAAAACTAACTATCAAGGTAGCATACAGCAGAAAGTATGGAGGAAAAGGTAAACAGGAAATACATAAAAGAATAACAACAATCTCATACATAAGAGAATGAACTTCATACCTCAAAATCCTGTTTCCTGATTCGAGCACCCAAGCGAACATATCTCATAAGTGCTTGTGACCGTTTCGCAAAGAAATCATCATAGTTCAATCCATCTGGTGGAGACAACTGAGCATGAGTCAAAACAACCAAAGATCTCTGCCATATTCTTTTGCCGAATGTGTCAGTGATGGCTTTGATGACCTGCCTATCCAAATTATCCATCCTATATGCATCCAAGCGGTCCACATATAGAAGAACATCTATAGTCTTGTTCAGAAGAAACCTGGAATTTTTGTTAGAGATGATAGTATCCAGCCAGTGAGATTAAACATGCTAGCAACCAAAATGGACATGCAAAAAGCCAACAACCATGCAGGAAGGGCCTTCTAATGATCATATCAATATTTTTGACAAAATAAACAACTAAATCATTAAACACAAATAACATCATTTTCTCTGTGGCAACTATACATATACATATATGCATTTAAAATATATTTATACTGTTAACAGATTTTTCAAGATATTAGAAAGCCACATGTTATGGTTCCGTTGACAAATTAACAAATAGCTAGCAATAATATAAGACAATTTAACAATATGCGCAATCAAATTATTAAACATAAACACAATTAAATGATATATTCGTCAGGACTTGAAAAATTACAATACAATGATGCATATGCATTTGATTAATACTTATGTTGATAACAGGCATCTCCAAGATATTAGCATGTCACATGCTATGGTTCTAATGCCATATTATTTCAGCACTGTTTCATGACCCTTGATTTCCATCTGCCTTTGTCAACTAGACATTCTAAAATGTCATCACAACTTACAAGAATTTTAATCACTTCCTGAGACTTCTTTTCTTTTTTCAAGTCCACATTTAATCATGATTTTGGTGGTGCTATTGGTGATGAGTTAAAACAACCAAAGATCTGTGCCATATTCTTTTGCTAAATGTGTCAGTGAAGACTTTGATGACCTGCCTTTCCAGAACATTCAACATATCCGCATCCAATGGGTCCACATATAGAAGAACATCTATAGTCTTATCATAGGATAAATGAATTTTTTGTTAGAGATGGTAATACCTAGCCAGTGACTAAACATGCTAACAACAACAACAAAACATGCTAATAAGCAAAATGAACATGCAAAAAGCCAATAACCTAGCAGGAAGAACCTTCTAACAATCTTATCAAATCTTTTAACAAGATCAACTAAATTATGGAACCCAAGTAGCTAACTTCATCATCTGTTGTTGGGCAATCAGGATTCTAGACAATGGAACTATATATATGCATTTAAATAATACTTGTACTGCTAACAGGTCCTTCAAGGTATTAGAATCCACATGTCATGGTTTGCCAATATTAACAAATAGCTAGTGGAAAAATCTAACATGTTGGTAGATGCACAACTAAATTATGGAACCCAAATATTTACTTTATTATCTATACTTTGGTAAGACATTTTCGCAATTACAAGCACCAATGCTGACAGCAAGCTTCTTTAAGACCAGTGTTTTTAAAAGCGTTAGGCGCTAAAAGGCGCTAAGATCCCAAAACGCTTGAGACGCTAGGCGCTCGCTCGAGTGAAGCGAGGCAATCTAAAATATTAAAAAATATATATATAATATAATTGATCAATATAATTATATAAATAAAAATATGATATTAAATTGAAAATATCTAAAGTACTAAGTCACATTATCCATCTTCTAATAACAAAAATGTTAAAAGACTCAAAACAATAAAACTTTACATCAAATTCAAAAATCATCATAATCAACATCGTCATTCTCAAACTTATCATCATATTCTCTTCCTCTTGTCAATCTTCATTAAAATAAGTTTCCTCCTCTTCAACAATGGCAGAAGATGAACTTGCGACTTTTACACTCATTTTTGCCTTCATCATTTGTCTTGTATGTCTGCAATTCTCCAACACTTGAGATGTAGCCATAACAGTAGTACTAAATAGGGTGAGAAAAGGAGTCACAGACAATGGAAAGTAAGGAAGTAGTCATCGACGATAAAATGTAGGACCAGAAGAGGCCGACAGTGACGAAGGAACCTTCGAACGGTGACAGCAACGATGGTGGATTGAGCACAGGCATCGACAACAAAGGCAAGGAGCTGCCTTCGACAAACCAAAGGTGAGTTGGGGTGACAAAGTAGAGTTCGGGGGTTTCGTGCAAAAGGGTTTACTGTAATGTTTAATTGGTTCAATCGAACCAACTAGGTATTGTTTAATCGAACCAGATTTGATCATCTAGTTCGATTGCTCACCTTCAACCGGGCGCTCACCCGAGGTGCCCGACGCTTGGGTTCAGGTGACAGCCCAGGCGACACTTCAATGAAGCGCATCGCATGGCTTCTGCGCGAGGTGGTCGAGCCGAGCCTCACTTGAGCACCTAGGCAAGTGCCCAAGTGTCTTTTTAAATCACTGTTTACGACATAAGCATGTCACATGCTATGATTCTTATGCCATATTAGTTGAACACTATTTCATGACCCTCAACTTCATCTGCCTTTGGCACCTATGCAATGTAAAATGTCATCGCAACTTAGGAGCATTCCAATAATCTCATGAGATCTCTTCTTCTCAAATCAACATTAAAGTGTGACTTTCAATAAACAGTTCAAAACACAAACCATAATTAAAACACCAACTAGATCTTCAAGTAAATAATTTTAATAGACGTAAATACCTTTTTATAATTTCAATAGCCTGCTCATTGACATATCCACCTTCCACAAGCCCTGGAGTGTCTATGATGTTCAATGTGAATCCTGCTCGAGTCCGGGAGCACATTATGGGTCTCAACCCCTCCGACTGCAATAAGCAATGATCAACTAACAACACATCACAAATATACTTTTTTTTTTGCCAGAAAATTTAATGCCCATAATTCACTAATCTGGGGTAGAAAACCTGAAAAGCACTGACAGAAGCCACCCTCTCCCCTAAAATGGAGTTGACTGTGGATGACTTCCCGACTCCACCCTTTCCCATCACCAGAATTGTCAATGTGCTCACATTCTAAAGAAAGAAGTATTATACCCAAATTAATTGAAATGGACTCCCAAGTATCCAAACAAAAGAAAATAAAGCAGACCTCTTGCTTCAATTTCCCTAACAATTCATGCAATTTGTTCTGCGTAGCAGCGGGAAACTGCTGGATTCCAGTCCATTCACGAGTCACTTGCGCCGTCATATCGTCTCAGCCTACTCAATGACGACATTGGTAAAAAGGGGTTACGATTTCGATGAAGAAAAGCCTAAGGGTCAAATAGAAGAAAGAAAACACTAATTCCCAGGACATCCACAAAACAGGCCATAGCAGTAGCACTAACAACAAACCCTCGAGAAATTGGAAGTAATTACAAACAACCAGATATTTGGGATGAAATTGCCTGTAGAAGAGAAGAGAGGAAGGTAAGGGTTTACCACTGGAGATCAGGTACCAACCGACCCGAAACCCCGAAGCAGGGGAAGGGACGGGGAGGCGATCCGAAGTGGAGGGGATTTCGTTCTGGGTTTGGGCGGAAAGCAAGAAGGCCGAGATAAGGTGACGTGCGAGAGAAGACAAAAGCGTGCGGCCGCACTCGGTGTGAAGGCGTCGCGAGGTAGATGCTTGCTTGCATTACCGAGTTGGTTCGCACTCAAACGCCCTAACAGCCCAAATCCAGCCCACTACTTCGTGTCTCGTTCCGGAAACTTCTATTAGCCTCGAAGGAAAGAATATTCTTTACCGAGTAAATTAACTGACATCTTCGACTACATATAAATTGTATTATATGTAAATCCTGATGATATCCTAATGCAATTTTTTATTTTCAAACAGTTCCTTGTTTTCCCTTCCAACATATGTATGTAACAAGCTTCACCTTTCCATTCCATCCATTTGTCTGTGGTACCTGAGGCAACATAGATAAACATGCACTCTTCTTGTGTAGATAAATATGTCCCTCTAAAGTCATTATAATTACTTAAAAGTCTGTGATAGAGACAGGATTGGTTGCATGAAGTATTGAAGGTCATTATAGGAAGTCACTGATGGAGATAGGATTCGGCTTACATGTTTGGATTACTGATCCATCTGGTTGATTGGTACCAAATACAACTGCAAGCAAATCTATCTTTGGCATTACAAACTTAGCTTGTCTTTTCAATCGAGACAAATACAAGTATCATCTCAGGGCATTTTCTTTCACAATTTCATGAGCCTACATCTGCTGTCATATACTTGCATAAGCTTTCTTTCATGTATGTGCCCTTTATTTGGCCGCTCTGCTTGACTTTAAATGCAATGTGCTATCGACTCATTTTTGTCTTGATCTTCATGGTCTCTTAGATGTGCAAGAGACACTGAGAAAAAACCAACCTTACAAGTGAAATCTCTTCTCTTATTGTTCCTACGTAAGACTCACATTGTGCTACAGAGTCAAGAAGCATAACTAGCATCTTCTGTTCAGGAAAAGGAAAGGAAAGATTGGACACCAAATTTGAAGGCAAATGTAGTGGAAACAGTCACAGAAGATCAATCATAGGCAATATAATTTTCATTATCATGTAACTTTCAGTATAACTGTATGAATGATCCTTGAATTCTCTCTTGTACAGTGCCACAGTATCATCTTAACTAGCAGACGCTTAAGGTACCCAATCCCAAGGGCAGAGGCATCCCAATCCTAACTTCTTCAATGGCAACATATCCACAAGTGACCCACGCAATCTTGTCATGTCCTACACTGCAGGGTGGAGGTGTTTGCTCGCACTCCATTCATGAAGAACATGGCCAAACACATCGTAGAACACAATGTCAGCAGCTGTCCTTGTTAGCTGCAGCGACATGAAACCTTGACCATCGTAGAAGAATCGAAGCTTGTCAGAGGTTGGAGTGAAGACTCCTCTCCATGCCATCGAACCGCCGCCGCTTGTCAGATACTGGATTTTACTGCCAATGAAGAATTATTTTCAGATTGATGGAATCTCCAAAAACAATGCGTATCGAAAATCCAGCAGATACTTCACCTGTCATTGCTGCTGATGTGCTGCAGGCAATGATCATGTCCATTGATGTATAGATCAACACCATTTGCCTGTGGCTTTATCAGGATCAAGATCTGGATAACCAAGAAGTTGTCCTTTGCACAAGGTCTAGGAATTGGATTACCTTAAGAATCGGCAGAAGCAAACTGAGAAGCTCAGCTGTGTCTCCATGATGACTGGCACTTCTCATCGTATGATGTCCAACAACAATCTTCCATGGTGCCGTAGATGCTTCCAGTGCAGCATCCAAATCCTAATGACAATAAGATTGTTTAGTCTTGTGTTCTTCGCCATTAAACCTCCTCATATATTTGACTAAATAGGATGCTTGAAGATGCATGCAAATACACCTTTAAGAGATCTGAGATGTATGTTTCACGAGGTGCCACATGTCTCCAGTCATAGTGATCATTCTCTAGGTTGGTCCAATAAGATTCCACAAAGGGAGTTGTGTCCACAAAGAAGAAGTCCACAATTTCTGGCCAAACAGAAACAACCATGAGAAAGATACTAGGATCAAATAGTCATGAGGCCGAACAAATTTCACCTGCATTAAGGATGAAGGATCTCAAGCAAAGCCATCGGCTATCGATCTTTTGGAGAAGAGGGCTCAACTCTGCTAACACATCACCTCTGTAGTCATGATTGCCCAAAACTAGAAACACACACCAGAATAGATTGATCAAATAGGTAAAGCAGAATGAACACATTGTTATCCATCTGATTGGCTTACCGCTGTACCATTGCTTTTGCAGGCTCTTTGCAGCGTATACGTTGGTGAATGACTCCTCAAATGCCTTATCTCGGACATCTTTGAGGCCATTATCATAGAAATTATCTCCGGTGGATATAACCAAATCTATATCCATCTCCTCTCCGATCTTTCCCATCTACGTACATATACATACACATAAAATGGCCTTGTAAACAAATGAATTATAACCTGCAACATCTTTCACCATGCGAACAAGTTAAGCTTGAAATGATCCATTACTGAACTAGAAGGGCACATTCCATGAACAATCAACAAAATGGACTTCCACCAGCTAAAATTTCGATCCTCCCCAATTGCCATTACTTTGTTCAACATAATGAGATCTTTCCATCTCATCTTTCTTCACTTGGAAGGCAAAATAGAAATAAACTACTCTGAAAAGTAGATTCTTTGAGGGAAGGTAGGGGGAGAAAAGGGATCTTTTGGTTTGTTTTGTGAAAGGGGCGATCGAACTATGAAGAGAAAGGCATTTTTTAAGATATTGGAGAGACGAACAAACAAAAAAAAGCTGAGAAGACGAGGTTTGCCTGAGCTGCGACTTGCGATTGATTGAACTGCCCTTTCCTTCCCCAGTCTCCGACGACCAAGAGGCTGAGGGACCCGTCGGCCTTGGCCGGGCGCTCAAACCGCGGCAGCTCCGCGGAGCAAGGGAGGAGGGCTGGCATCACCGTCGCTGCGGCAAGGAGGACGAGGGATAGAGCCGTGGTCTCGAACGCGACGCCGGCCATGGCTCTGACAAATCGAGAGAAGAGAGACAAGGGCAATGGAAGGAAGTACTGATTCGGTGGAGAATGTGGGGCTTGTCGATGCGGTCGGCCAGGTCTTATAGGAGGGAAGTGGCGTGCAGGCGGGAGACACGAGAGCGGTGGACGAAGGCAGGGGGAAGGACCGATCCGTAGGCAACGAGAATGTTATCCAATCAAAGGTTACCGGTCGACCCGTCGAGTTATCATGCGATGGTGGAGGATGGGGGGTTTACTAACCCACGGACATACCAAACCACGGGCTGGGAAAGTCGTCTGGAGGAGTCGCGAAGGGTAAGAAAAGCATATGTGGCGATCAACGCCGGTGATCGCGAGACGTGGAGCTGGTACAAGTGGGTCCCGCGTGAAGCACGAACCACAAACAAGGTAAAATAGGGGTGAGGGCACTTCGGTTTACGGACTCCTTGATGATCTAATGGGTCCCACAGAAGACGACAAATCCCGTTTAGGTAACTCACGAAGGGTAAGAAAAGGATGTGTTGTTGCCAGAAGCAGGTCCTCTACTGGGTCCCACACAACACATCAGCCGACCAGGCCGCGGAAGTTGGTTCGCGTAATTCCGAAGGGTAAGAATAGCATACTTGGCGGCCACCAGCAGATAATCCCGTGACGTGGAACTGCTACGTGGGGGACCCACAGAAACGACATACCAGAAGTAAGGTAAGAACGCCGTGTTAATGACGGGGTAGGTAGCAGTTTAACGTGCCTGGTCAGCTGCCTCGTCGACTTGGTATTCCTTAAACTATTCCGCAAGGAGGTCCAATGCGCGGGCGGTGCCTGTTTGTCATTTAGAATGGGAGCAGGTTAGAGAAGAGGCGACGGAGATCACTTTTTAATGAAATAAGAAACGATGATAAGCATATTTAACATCACATTATAAAACCTAGTCATTTCTAATCTGAAAAATGTCATTTTGATCCACCAAAAGACTAAATTTGTACGGTACTTACCAAAGTGAATAATTCTTAATGAATCCACCTGCTCGAATCTTTATGTTTTTATATTTGTAATTTATAGAGACTACAAATATTACATTAGTTATATGTTTGTATGCTTTCTTTCTTCCCTTTGTTTTTTTTTTTTCCCTAGTCAAGGCACTTTTGTATTATATTTATTGTCTTGTGCCAAGACTTTATGGGCCTCTCATCATTAGTAACAAGAGAGAGAGAGAGAGAGAGAGTAAAAAACAATTCTTTCGATATCATTTGACAATGAATATTAACAAATATCAATATCCCAATTCTTCATGGTACTCCCTGAATATTATTATGTCAATTAATTTTTTATATAATATTCTTAGTTGAATACTAAAGGCCTATATAATTTACTAGTGATAGTTACTTTTCAAATTTTTTATTTGTTTTTATTTAAATTTATCCAAAGTGATTTTGTAGGATATCCAACATTCTAGTAGGGTAATCTAACATAACAAAAGCTTTTTTTAAAAAAAAAGTGGTGAAATCTCTTATATTTCTTGCACTATTAGTGTTATTCTTTAAAATATTCATTTAACTTTTTTTCTTGACCTCCACCACATAGTATCAAATACTGTACTGTTGATTAATCAACTTATATGGAGGACATGGTTAACAAAGAAGCCCCAAAAGTGTTTAGGATACACATACAATTGAGTTCCACATTTTGCTACACTTAAATGAGTTATCCAATAGTTTCATCTCTTATCTATGTCATTTCCTGAAACCTACGAATAAAAATATCACAACAAAAGGAAAATATTGTTGGGGAAAAACTATGAAATCGAAAAGAAAAATGAAAGAAAATAAGAGACATGGACCATAGCCATTCTCCATAATTTGTTCACACTTTATTTAATTTCTTACATCACATCTAATTCCATCTTGGTTGCATAATCCATCTATAGGTACAGGAAGAATAATAATAATAATAATATACCTACACAAATTAACAAAATATTACAACGTGTACAAACAAGGTAGAAAAGGAAGAACCAAAAACAAATGCTCAATATATAAGCGAGTAGCTTGATCAGCTTCTCATTGTTTATATGCACCTCTTTTGTCTCATCCCTGTTGAATCAGATGTCTCAAAGAATTTAAACAGCTGTTGCAGGGGTTTTAAGCATGCAACTCATGCATGCTACTTTGAATGCCAATCTGATCTCCCCAAGGTGAACTCCAAGCTAGGGATTTGGTGTTCTTGACAAGAATCATCTGTGCTACTTGATCTACAATAGCCATCCTGTTCAAGGTAAGAATACGACAATGTCATCCCCACATCTTCTAAATTTGATGTACATGCATTTGATATCGGATAAAAACTTCAATGAGAAGTACAATATATAGAGAGTTAGAGACACATGCATTTGAATGGAATCGATTAAGAATGAAATGTCACAAGTACCTCAATTTGTGATGAGAGAGAAGTCAGTCGAAGCTCAGCAGAGTTGATGCCATTTGAGTTGATTTGCATCCATTCTTGTCTGCTGAAATTTAATAGAAGTCGGTCTAATGAGTTTCATTGAATGAGATTTTAGGATTTTTAAGATGAATATCAAGGAAAATGATACAATATTGTTACATGAAGTTGCAAGGCATGTTATGCGACTACGTATGAAGAAGAATGCCAGCAAATCTACTTTGCTGCTAAATGCAAGCTGGAAAAGAGCTGCAGTCATAAGAGTTCAAAGTGCTCAATTTAACAAGAAAAATTTTCTGTCGAAATGGACTATGTATTTCAAGAAATAAATAATAATAATAATAATAATAATAATAATAATATATCAAAGTGCAGTCATAGACTTCAAAGTGCCACACAAATTTTAGCCCTAAATTAATATCACTGTTTGGAAGGTCTTCATTGTTCTTGAAGGAACAAGTAGTTGTTTGAGATTCTGATTTCTATTTAAAGTAGTCCAAGTCAATTTATTTTGTTTCTCTGCACATTTTGGTGCGTCATTTAATCACAAATAGTTCTAAAAATATGTAAAATGTTGCTATCATGAGGAGAGAAGTTTGTTGTAGTTGCCTTAGGTTGTACTAGTCTTATTCCAATATAGCGAAACCCTAGAACTGTTGTATCTTATTTGCTATGTTTCTTTCTCTCTTTCTTCTTTAGCCAGTCTTAATGAGGGTATAGAAGGCACCAGATGAAGTATGACAAGTAGTGTAAAGAGTTAAAAGGAAGGATTTTGAGCATTAATGTAATCGAGATACAACCTATGTTAGGTATCCATGATGATGAATAATGAACAGGAGTTGGCTCTAACATGCAGTGTGTTGAAGCTTATGTGACCTTGTGTCAGCGTGTCAGTCCCATGATATGGTCAGGAACAAGGTACTTTCTAACACAATATTGTTAAACCACTAATCAACAATTAATCATCCGTAACCCAAATCAAATGCTGCATAAGATGCAAACGAATGAAGCCAAAAAAAAAAAAACATTCCAGGAGTAGTAGCAAATAGCCAAACCAAATCCCAAAAAACATGACATTCTTTAACAACAACTTAGTAGCGCTTAGTGAGAGGATGTGAGCTTTTTTATTCTTCTTTTTTTATCATAAACATCACTGTAAAAAGAACATGATATCCTAATTCACAAAGTATGGGCTACGATCGACTTTTCGACTAGTGTTTTTCGTGAGTCTTTTGCTTTAAATCTACCTGCAAGATATCACAGAGCATAAAAGGAGACATAAAAGTAAAAGCTGCCATGATAGAATTTCAATGGAGGTGGAGCCGATGTTTCTAACCTAATTAAGCTTAAAAGCATCAGTGAAACAAAGAAATCTATTCTGCTGATGAAGAAACCTGTACGCACTGAGAGAAGGATTGTCTGTGTACGTCTTTACCTAGATGAGTTGATCCATCCGATGTCAGAGTCCAAAGGATGGACTTGCTTTGGTGCATCGGAGACCTTGTGATCCATTATCGGTAGATGACCGTCACCAGGTACCAAATCTTCTTCACCAGAGCCATCAGATTGGCCTTGAGAAAAGATGGAACAGATTACTTGTAGCCATCAGATCAGTACAGAGATGTAGTGAACAACACAGTTTACCTGAGGAAGCTGCAGGCTTGTCAGTCGACTTAATAGTTCTGTACATCTGCAAGGACAAAAAGAAAGAAGAGGAAAAGTTCACCAAGGCCATTAAAGAGAGAGCGAGAGCGCGAGGAAAAGAAGTGGAAGATGGCAGTGAAGTGATGCTACTACAGTAGAGAGAGAGAGAATGGAAATGATCCAGGTGAACTCAGCTAAAATCAATATACACATGAAACAATTAGAGCTTCTCGTCCTTTGTTTTCCTTTGTTTATTAGATTACCAACGAGGTTGATGCTTCCGTTGAGAATTGTTTATATCTTCTTCTTATTATTGTGGAATGATAGCTTATTTTTGTCTCGGTCTTCCTGTCTGTGGAGAAACCAACTCACGACGCGTTCACTCATTCATTTACTCGTTCACTGCATCAATTGGCTACTCTACACAACGAGAGAGAGAGAGAGAGAGAGAGATGAAAGGTAGTTCAAAAAGAATACCTGCAAGTGGCTCTTGACATGGGCGAGAGTAAGATCTTTCACGTCCATGAGCTCCAGAATCGACTTTGGCGTAGCTCCTGGTGTAAACCACCACAAAAGCAACATATATGCACAGATCAAACAGTCATAAGCACAAAAAATGTAAGATCACACTACACAAAGGTAGTGCAAGATCAGGCGGCATACTCTCGTGGCCGCCGAGGAGCTCGACGGCATGGACAAAGCGAGCATGCAGGCTGCTGGTCCACCGCATCCTTGGCGCCCTCGTGCTCCGCTTCGTCGGATATCTCGGCATAAACCCTGATCTCGACAAAGATCCTACACCACAAGGGAGGTGGCGGTATAACCCTGCAATCCATGTCGGTGGCGGTAGCTGAGGCGTCCACTGGTAAGACGAGACTGAAGGTTGGCTCCCGTTGGGTGGGTGCAAGTAGGAACCCATCAGGTATACATTGTTCGAATAGCCATTAGAAGAAGATGATGATGATGAAAGGAAGGAGGAAAACCCTTGCTGAACGAGTCCAGACTTAGGATTGCGATCGTCGTTAACCTGTGGTGGCGGTCCTCGAAACCTCTGATGGATGTTGGCCTCCGAAGAGACTCGGGAGACGCTGTCTGCGTTGGAGGGCGAAGAAGGGACGACGCATGGAGGGCCGATGTGTAAAGATAGATCGGGCGAGGCTGTAGGGTTGGTCTCAGAGACTATCTCTTGCAGTGACATCCTATGATCACGGCCTTTACCACTCACAGCTTATAGTTGAAGCTGGGAAATGGTGTTTTGTTCCAAAAGTGGGAAGAAGAAGCTCCACTGCTTACAAGACTCTGTCTTCTTCCATCCTTGTGCTGTTATCTACGAAGCACAAATGGACATATGGAAGATAGACAAGGGAAAAGGAAGTGGAATGGAAGGCAAATGGGATCTCTTCTCTCCTGCTTTCTTAATAAAGAGAGATATAAAGGAATATATGGTCAAAACAGGTTTAAGTAATGCATGGCTTTGAGGCTGCTTACCCTGAGAAGTTACCTCATCACCTGTATTATATTTATTGTCTTGTGCCAAGACTTTATGGGCCTCTCATCATTAGTAACAAGAGAGAGAGAGAGAGAGAGAGTAAAAAACAAGTCTTTCGATATCATTTGACAATGAATATTAACAAATATCAATATCCCAATTCTTCATGGTACTCCCTGAATATTATTATGTCAATTAATTTTTTATATAATATTCTTAGTTGAATACTAAAGGCCTATATAATTTACTAGTGATAGTTACTTTTCAAATTTTTTATTTGTTTTTATTTAAATTTATCCAAAGTGATTTTGTAGGATATCCAACATTCTAGTAGGGTAATCTAACATAACAAAAGCTTTTTTTAAAAAAAAAGTGGTGAAATCTCTTATATTTCTTGCACTATTAGTGTTATTCTTTAAAATATTCATTTAACTTTTTTTCTTGACCTCCACCACATAGTATCAAATACTGTACTGTTGATTAATCAACTTATATGGAGGACATGGTTAACAAAGAAGCCCCAAAAGTGTTTAGGATACACATACAATTGAGTTCCACATTTTGCTACACTTAAATGAGTTATCCAATAGTTTCATCTCTTATCTATGTCATTTCCTGAAACCTACGAATAAAAATATCACAACAAAAGGAAAATATTGTTGGGGAAAAACTATGAAATCGAAAAGAAAAATGAAAGAAAATAAGAGACATGGACCATAGCCATTCTCCATAATTTGTTCACACTTTATTTAATTTCTTACATCACATCTAATTCCATCTTGGTTGCATAATCCATCTATAGGTACAGGAAGAATAATAATAATAATAATATACCTACACAAATTAACAAAATATTACAACGTGTACAAACAAGGTAGAAAAGGAAGAACCAAAAACAAATGCTCAATATATAAGCGAGTAGCTTGATCAGCTTCTCATTGTTTATATGCACCTCTTTTGTCTCATCCCTGTTGAATCAGATGTCTCAAAGAATTTAAACAGCTGTTGCAGGGGTTTTAAGCATGCAACTCATGCATGCTACTTTGAATGCCAATCTGATCTCCCCAAGGTGAACTCCAAGCTAGGGATTTGGTGTTCTTGACAAGAATCATCTGTGCTACTTGATCTACAATAGCCATCCTGTTCAAGGTAAGAATACGACAATGTCATCCCCACATCTTCTAAATTTGATGTACATGCATTTGATATCGGATAAAAACTTCAATGAGAAGTACAATATATAGAGAGTTAGAGACACATGCATTTGAATGGAATCGATTAAGAATGAAATGTCACAAGTACCTCAATTTGTGATGAGAGAGAAGTCAGTCGAAGCTCAGCAGAGTTGATGCCATTTGAGTTGATTTGCATCCATTCTTGTCTGCTGAAATTTAATAGAAGTCGGTCTAATGAGTTTCATTGAATGAGATTTTAGGATTTTTAAGATGAATATCAAGGAAAATGATACAATATTGTTACATGAAGTTGCAAGGCATGTTATGCGACTACGTATGAAGAAGAATGCCAGCAAATCTACTTTGCTGCTAAATGCAAGCTGGAAAAGAGCTGCAGTCATAAGAGTTCAAAGTGCTCAATTTAACAAGAAAAATTTTCTGTCGAAATGGACTATGTATTTCAAGAAATAAATAATAATAATAATAATAATAATAATAATAATAATAATAATAATAATAATAATAATAATAATAATAATAATAATAATAATAATAATAATAATAATAATAATAATAATAATAATAATAATAATAATAATAATAATAATAATAATAATAATAATAATAATAATAATAATAATAATAATAATAATAATAATAATAATAATAATAATAATAATAATAATAATAATAATAATAATAATAATAATAATAATAATAATAATAATAATAATAATAATAATATATCAAAGTGCAGTCATAGACTTCAAAGTGCCACACAAATTTTAGCCCTAAATTAATATCACTGTTTGGAAGGTCTTCATTGTTCTTGAAGGAACAAGTAGTTGTTTGAGATTCTGATTTCTATTTAAAGTAGTCCAAGTCAATTTATTTTGTTTCTCTGCACATTTTGGTGCGTCATTTAATCACAAATAGTTCTAAAAATATGTAAAATGTTGCTATCATGAGGAGAGAAGTTTGTTGTAGTTGCCTTAGGTTGTACTAGTCTTATTCCAATATAGCGAAACCCTAGAACTGTTGTATCTTATTTGCTATGTTTCTTTCTCTCTTTCTTCTTTAGCCAGTCTTAATGAGGGTATAGAAGGCACCAGATGAAGTATGACAAGTAGTGTAAAGAGTTAAAAGGAAGGATTTTGAGCATTAATGTAATCGAGATACAACCTATGTTAGGTATCCATGATGATGAATAATGAACAGGAGTTGGCTCTAACATGCAGTGTGTTGAAGCTTATGTGACCTTGTGTCAGCGTGTCAGTCCCATGATATGGTCAGGAACAAGGTACTTTCTAACACAATATTGTTAAACCACTAATCAACAATTAATCATCCGTAACCCAAATCAAATGCTGCATAAGATGCAAACGAATGAAGCCAAAAAAAAAAAAACATTCCAGGAGTAGTAGCAAATAGCCAAACCAAATCCCAAAAAACATGACATTCTTTAACAACAACTTAGTAGCGCTTAGTGAGAGGATGTGAGCTTTTTTATTCTTCTTTTTTTATCATAAACATCACTGTAAAAAGAACATGATATCCTAATTCACAAAGTATGGGCTACGATCGACTTTTCGACTAGTGTTTTTCGTGAGTCTTTTGCTTTAAATCTACCTGCAAGATATCACAGAGCATAAAAGGAGACATAAAAGTAAAAGCTGCCATGATAGAATTTCAATGGAGGTGGAGCCGATGTTTCTAACCTAATTAAGCTTAAAAGCATCAGTGAAACAAAGAAATCTATTCTGCTGATGAAGAAACCTGTACGCACTGAGAGAAGGATTGTCTGTGTACGTCTTTACCTAGATGAGTTGATCCATCCGATGTCAGAGTCCAAAGGATGGACTTGCTTTGGTGCATCGGAGACCTTGTGATCCATTATCGGTAGATGACCGTCACCAGGTACCAAATCTTCTTCACCAGAGCCATCAGATTGGCCTTGAGAAAAGATGGAACAGATTACTTGTAGCCATCAGATCAGTACAGAGATGTAGTGAACAACACAGTTTACCTGAGGAAGCTGCAGGCTTGTCAGTCGACTTAATAGTTCTGTACATCTGCAAGGACAAAAAGAAAGAAGAGGAAAAGTTCACCAAGGCCATTAAAGAGAGAGCGAGAGCGCGAGGAAAAGAAGTGGAAGATGGCAGTGAAGTGATGCTACTACAGTAGAGAGAGAGAGAATGGAAATGATCCAGGTGAACTCAGCTAAAATCAATATACACATGAAACAATTAGAGCTTCTCGTCCTTTGTTTTCCTTTGTTTATTAGATTACCAACGAGGTTGATGCTTCCGTTGAGAATTGTTTATATCTTCTTCTTATTATTGTGGAATGATAGCTTATTTTTGTCTCGGTCTTCCTGTCTGTGGAGAAACCAACTCACGACGCGTTCACTCATTCATTTACTCGTTCACTGCATCAATTGGCTACTCTACACAACGAGAGAGAGAGAGAGAGAGAGAGAGAGATGAAAGGTAGTTCAAAAAGAATACCTGCAAGTGGCTCTTGACATGGGCGAGAGTAAGATCTTTCACGTCCATGAGCTCCAGAATCGACTTTGGCGTAGCTCCTGGTGTAAACCACCACAAAAGCAACATATATGCACAGATCAAACAGTCATAAGCACAAAAAATGTAAGATCACACTACACAAAGGTAGTGCAAGATCAGGCGGCATACTCTCGTGGCCGCCGAGGAGCTCGACGGCATGGACAAAGCGAGCATGCAGGCTGCTGGTCCACCGCATCCTTGGCGCCCTCGTGCTCCGCTTCGTCGGATATCTCGGCATAAACCCTGATCTCGACAAAGATCCTACACCACAAGGGAGGTGGCGGTATAACCCTGCAATCCATGTCGGTGGCGGTAGCTGAGGCGTCCACTGGTAAGACGAGACTGAAGGTTGGCTCCCGTTGGGTGGGTGCAAGTAGGAACCCATCAGGTATACATTGTTCGAATAGCCATTAGAAGAAGATGATGATGATGAAAGGAAGGAGGAAAACCCTTGCTGAACGAGTCCAGACTTAGGATTGCGATCGTCGTTAACCTGTGGTGGCGGTCCTCGAAACCTCTGATGGATGTTGGCCTCCGAAGAGACTCGGGAGACGCTGTCTGCGTTGGAGGGCGAAGAAGGGACGACGCATGGAGGGCCGATGTGTAAAGATAGATCGGGCGAGGCTGTAGGGTTGGTCTCAGAGACTATCTCTTGCAGTGACATCCTATGATCACGGCCTTTACCACTCACAGCTTATAGTTGAAGCTGGGAAATGGTGTTTTGTTCCAAAAGTGGGAAGAAGAAGCTCCACTGCTTACAAGACTCTGTCTTCTTCCATCCTTGTGCTGTTATCTACGAAGCACAAATGGACATATGGAAGATAGACAAGGGAAAAGGAAGTGGAATGGAAGGCAAATGGGATCTCTTCTCTCCTGCTTTCTTAATAAAGAGAGATATAAAGGAATATATGGTCAAAACAGGTTTAAGTAATGCATGGCTTTGAGGCTGCTTACCCTGAGAAGTTACCTCATCACCTTCCTACCAAGCATACACTGACTCATTTCTATAAGCTCAAAAGAATAAAGGAAAGTTAGAGAGAGAGAGAGAGAGAGAGTTGCACAAGGCTGTTTTATAGGCTCCTTTTAGTCTCACACTGCTCCTAATTCTTCTTCTCTATTATAGTACTGCAACAGCGAGGATGCCTAAAACAACCCACATCTGATGACTTCAATTCATCCTCTCTCAAAAGTAACTTAACCTGGAAGTTTGCCTGATGTAAGCCTCCTAAGAGGTCATTTTAAAACAAGATTTATCTAAAACTAATGTTTCGCTTCATTCCTTGAATGATGTCATTTCACCATTAATCAAGGTTCTTCATGCCAGAAAACTACACATTAATTTGATGCCATTGGATCTTGGCTTGCACAGGCTTTCTTCTTCTGACTAAGTCCACTGATATCAACATCAGAGAGATTAAGACTCTCGGTTAGGTCTAGACAATGGAGCTGTTCAAAGATTTTGGAGCCTTTTTCGCCTTCGATATCAAAATATTCAATTCCATGATCAAAGCACTTTACTCCAAACCTTCTAGTTCTAATCCCTCTTCGTGCCCTCAAGTATTCCCTTTCTAATCTTGGACCAATTCATGTCCATATTACTGTTCAATAAATTTCTCAAACCCTAGATTGTATCAAGTTCAAACTAACATACATAGTACATGTAATGTTTTGTTATTGGAAGTGGATGACTGATCAAAGGTTCCTCCAAAACCCGCATTTACAAACATATATAGAGATTCTTAAAGTTCAATTTGATACAACTCCGGACTGCTAAACAATGCTGCTACCTCCTCTTTGACATCTTAACTCTGTGCAAAGAGCATTTATGGTGCATAAGGAGTACATCAATGCCTGCTTTGAACTCAATGACATGGATTATGCATCACTAGTTTCATTCGTTTTATGATGTCTAACAAAAGATGAATGCTAATTTAGATCACAAGTGTTCCTAAATTCTGCTAATCAATGCCAGATTGTTATGTGGTCCCTAAACATGGATTGGACACTTCATGTTGTCCTTCTCTCAGAGCATGTATCTAAAGATGTCTCATGCAAAATAGAAATAAGCTGCACGCTTTCCAGGTAGAAGAACTAATTAAGTAGCAGTTGTGTTCACTGAGTTATAGGGGATAATAAACCTTTAATTAGAGCCTATTGAGGACATGAATAAGAAGTATACTTTGGGGGTTTAGTAGCAGGATTAAAGTCTCAATGTTGCACCTAAACATGATCGTATGAACGTATGATAATGACATAAAATTGTGGTCTATCTATCTGACTCATAAGACCAGCAGACAATGGAGATGTGACAGACCAGGTCACTATATCCTGTACTAAAACTTGAGCAGTAGATGCTGCATTTTGATTAGGTTCTTCGAGAAAAGAAATATAAAGAAAGAATAAATAAGAAGAATAAAGGGACTTCATTGTCACCACATAGCAAGTTGCAAAGCTAAGACAGCACACCTGCCATCTTAGCAATTTGAATTTGAAGGGGAACTACAACTTATTTAGTGCCCTTTTCCTGGTTTCACTGTCTCAAGAGAAAGAGGAAAAAGAGAGGGAACATATGCCTCTCCAGACCCAGTTAGTATAAGAGAGATGAACTGTAGGCATCTTGTTGTCCAAATTGTCACATCTATCAATGGAAGCAAGGAATCTTATGGCACTCAAAACATCTTTTAAGTCTTTCCTTTCACACAATTCACACCCACACCTCCTGGATCAAAGTGGATGTGACAAATGCTGCCTTTTCGGAGGTCTTTGTATGGGACTCTCCCTGTGAAGAAGAAAAGTAGGACCACATGGTTCACATGAAAGACCAGTATTTCACATAATTAGGTTTTGGCCCGAGCAACTCAAACTTGATTAATGTTTCTGAAATCAAGATCAGCTACTTTGATCATCATTGATGGTGCTTAAAGAATCAAATTTTATGTAATGTGAACATATTCAACTTTATCGGCGATGCAATAAAAGATTAATGGTGAGAATAATATTTGTGCATATTAACAATGATCTAGATCATTTCATTTAGTGATCCAAGCCGTTAAATATGTTCTGAACATTACTAGATGTTTGGACACAGTCGTATCTTGTTCAATGCTCCTCTATTTTTGGTCCATTTGAAACAAAAGTTTGGGTATGTGTTGTTTATCTTTCTTGATGCACATATTAGAAAGCTTCACTATTTATATGCCAAAAAAAATCTGATCTTTATCTAGGTAATAAGCATTATGTAAAAAGACCAAAAATTTAGAGATGCATGAAAATTCAGAAAATAACAAAACAAATCTATCATTAAGTTTGAGCCTACCACTAAAATGATGCATGAAAATAATATGATGGAGAAGAATAATAGTTGTTTGTAGATAATTTAGGGATTTGGGTTATGTCCAATGGTGTTGGTTTTCCATACAACTACTCGATTATTCTTTTTTGTAGCTTTCAAAATATTCACTTTTTATTGAATCATTTAATCATCGCCAATCCATCAAAGAATTCAACATAAAGCCTTCCACTCTGATGGCATGTTAAAATTGTCAGATCCCTGAATATTATTATGTCAATTAATTTTTTATATATAATAATATTATTATGAGTAATGGTACATGATCAAGTCATATGTTTTGTTCGTTCTTAATCCCTTTGAATTTGTCTACATTAGTGTTTAGGATCAATAAATCGAACTGCGGTGGAATTTTTCCTCCAATTTTTGTGAGGTTGGAGGTGGACTTTTGCAGGAACAAGCTTACAAGCCTGGAAGTACATATAATTGTAGCACCAGAATTACTTCTCCTGTCGGCTCTGAACAAGAACATGAAGATATTGCACTCAATAGCTATGTGGTTGGGTCAAATCTTTGTCAAGGATGCTAAGAACACAGCTTTTGCAGACAGCAAACTGTCCCATCAGATAGTATACTTTGGTATTAAAGATCGAAGTTCATACTGTTCCTTGGGTTTTTGTTTTTGTTTTTGTTTTTGTTTTTTCCTACTTCATTTATATTTTTCACAAAAAAATATATTAATGAATTTAAACAATAAGTTGTTTTATCGAAAGTTATAAATTAAATTTTTATATAGAAAATAATATGTTTGTTTCTTTTCTGCATCAATAACATTTGACTAAAGAAGCCTTTGGTAATCCTTTCTGAACCTTTAAGCATAAATCGTATGCAATTTACATATCAAAACCATTACAGTGTTTGGATATATCGTGTTGATTGATATTTCTGCTGCTTTCTTCTTGTTGAGCAATGATAGAGCCAAGAAATATTATTCATGTGGAAGATAATTGTCTCAACTAATGGTCTTTGTTCCTAAAAGTCACAAAGGAGGAGGAACAAGCAGTGGCCCAAGGATCTGCATTGCTGTGTGGTGGGGAAGGAACCCCATTGTTGTCACACACATGTGCCTTTGTTGCTTTAGGTGAAGGTCCACAAAACTTGCGCAAGCAGCAGCAGCAGGAAAAGCTTGGTGGAACCTCACCCTTTATGTCCTCTTAGGTTCTTGCCCCCACATGCAAAAGTCCTGCTATTGCTTGTTGCTTGGAAAAGCAAGAGAGAGTTAGCTTGGATTTTTGAGAGAGAGATAGAGAGAGGTGGTTGGTATCTGCATGGTATGCGTATTTAATCACATGACATTATTGACACTTCTACGGCCATGCATGGAGATGAGATATATATATATATATATATATGTGGATAGTATCAGGAATTGACACTTTTCCAGCCATGAATATGAGAGAACAAGATAGAGAGAAGAGAGAGGTGGATGGTATATGGTATGCACATTTGATCACATGACATTATCGACACTTGTACTGCCATGCATGGTGATGAGAAGAGAGTGAGAGTAAGAGAAAGAGAGAGGAAAGTGGATGATATACACCTTTCACTCATCCGAGAATGAGGAGGAGAAGAGAAACAGGTGAATGGCATGTGGCATGCATATTTGATCACATGAAATCGTCAACACTTCTTCAGCCATGGAGAGCGAGAGAGAGAGAGAGAGAGAGAGAGAGAGAGAGAAAAGGACATGATGACAGTGTCGTTAGAAGGAAGGAATGTGAGAGAGGTATGGTGGAAGAACAAAAGGGAGAAGCCACGAGATGCTTGTCACTCACGTGATCTGAGAGAGAGAGAGAGAGAGAGAGTAAAAAACAATTCTTTCGATATCATTTGACAATGAATATTAACAAATATCAATATCCCAATTCTTCATGGTACTCCCTGAATATTATTATGTCAATTAATTTTTTATATAATATTCTTAGTTGAATACTAAAGGCCTATATAATTTACTAGTGATAGTTACTTTTCAAATTTTTTATTTGTTTTTATTTAAATTTATCCAAAGTGATTTTGTAGGATATCCAACATTCTAGTAGGGTAATCTAACATAACAAAAGCTTTTTTTAAAAAAAAAGTGGTGAAATCTCTTATATTTCTTGCACTATTAGTGTTATTCTTTAAAATATTCATTTAACTTTTTTTCTTGACCTCCACCACATAGTATCAAATACTGTACTGTTGATTAATCAACTTATATGGAGGACATGGTTAACAAAGAAGCCCCAAAAGTGTTTAGGATACACATACAATTGAGTTCCACATTTTGCTACACTTAAATGAGTTATCCAATAGTTTCATCTCTTATCTATGTCATTTCCTGAAACCTACGAATAAAAATATCACAACAAAAGGAAAATATTGTTGGGGAAAAACTATGAAATCGAAAAGAAAAATGAAAGAAAATAAGAGACATGGACCATAGCCATTCTCCATAATTTGTTCACACTTTATTTAATTTCTTACATCACATCTAATTCCATCTTGGTTGCATAATCCATCTATAGGTACAGGAAGAATAATAATAATAATAATATACCTACACAAATTAACAAAATATTACAACGTGTACAAACAAGGTAGAAAAGGAAGAACCAAAAACAAATGCTCAATATATAAGCGAGTAGCTTGATCAGCTTCTCATTGTTTATATGCACCTCTTTTGTCTCATCCCTGTTGAATCAGATGTCTCAAAGAATTTAAACAGCTGTTGCAGGGGTTTTAAGCATGCAACTCATGCATGCTACTTTGAATGCCAATCTGATCTCCCCAAGGTGAACTCCAAGCTAGGGATTTGGTGTTCTTGACAAGAATCATCTGTGCTACTTGATCTACAATAGCCATCCTGTTCAAGGTAAGAATACGACAATGTCATCCCCACATCTTCTAAATTTGATGTACATGCATTTGATATCGGATAAAAACTTCAATGAGAAGTACAATATATAGAGAGTTAGAGACACATGCATTTGAATGGAATCGATTAAGAATGAAATGTCACAAGTACCTCAATTTGTGATGAGAGAGAAGTCAGTCGAAGCTCAGCAGAGTTGATGCCATTTGAGTTGATTTGCATCCATTCTTGTCTGCTGAAATTTAATAGAAGTCGGTCTAATGAGTTTCATTGAATGAGATTTTAGGATTTTTAAGATGAATATCAAGGAAAATGATACAATATTGTTACATGAAGTTGCAAGGCATGTTATGCGACTACGTATGAAGAAGAATGCCAGCAAATCTACTTTGCTGCTAAATGCAAGCTGGAAAAGAGCTGCAGTCATAAGAGTTCAAAGTGCTCAATTTAACAAGAAAAATTTTCTGTCGAAATGGAATATTTATTTCAAGAAATAAATAATAATAATAATAATAATAATAATAATAATATATCAAAGTGCAGTCATAGACTTCAAAGTGCCACACAAATTTTAGCCCTAAATTAATATCACTGTTTGGAAGGTCTTCATTGTTCTTGAAGGAACAAGTAGTTGTTTGAGATTCTGATTTCTATTTAAAGTAGTCCAAGTCAATTTATTTTGTTTCTCTGCACATTTTGGTGCGTCATTTAATCACAAATAGTTCTAAAAATATGTAAAATGTTGCTATCATGAGGAGAGAAGTTTGTTGTAGTTGCCTTAGGTTGTACTAGTCTTATTCCAATATAGCGAAACCCTAGAACTGTTGTATCTTATTTGCTATGTTTCTTTCTCTCTTTCTTCTTTAGCCAGTCTTAATGAGGGTATAGAAGGCACCAGATGAAGTATGACAAGTAGTGTAAAGAGTTAAAAGGAAGGATTTTGAGCATTAATGTAATCGAGATACAACCTATGTTAGGTATCCATGATGATGAATAATGAACAGGAGTTGGCTCTAACATGCAGTGTGTTGAAGCTTATGTGACCTTGTGTCAGCGTGTCAGTCCCATGATATGGTCAGGAACAAGGTACTTTCTAACACAATATTGTTAAACCACTAATCAACAATTAATCATCCGTAACCCAAATCAAATGCTGCATAAGATGCAAACGAATGAAGCCAAAAAAAAAAAAACATTCCAGGAGTAGTAGCAAATAGCCAAACCAAATCCCAAAAAACATGACATTCTTTAACAACAACTTAGTAGCGCTTAGTGAGAGGATGTGAGCTTTTTTATTCTTCTTTTTTTATCATAAACATCACTGTAAAAAGAACATGATATCCTAATTCACAAAGTATGGGCTACGATCGACTTTTCGACTAGTGTTTTTCGTGAGTCTTTTGCTTTAAATCTACCTGCAAGATATCACAGAGCATAAAAGGAGACATAAAAGTAAAAGCTGCCATGATAGAATTTCAATGGAGGTGGAGCCGATGTTTCTAACCTAATTAAGCTTAAAAGCATCAGTGAAACAAAGAAATCTATTCTGCTGATGAAGAAACCTGTACGCACTGAGAGAAGGATTGTCTGTGTACGTCTTTACCTAGATGAGTTGATCCATCCGATGTCAGAGTCCAAAGGATGGACTTGCTTTGGTGCATCGGAGACCTTGTGATCCATTATCGGTAGATGACCGTCACCAGGTACCAAATCTTCTTCACCAGAGCCATCAGATTGGCCTTGAGAAAAGATGGAACAGATTACTTGTAGCCATCAGATCAGTACAGAGATGTAGTGAACAACACAGTTTACCTGAGGAAGCTGCAGGCTTGTCAGTCGACTTAATAGTTCTGTACATCTGCAAGGACAAAAAGAAAGAAGAGGAAAAGTTCACCAAGGCCATTAAAGAGAGAGCGAGAGCGCGAGGAAAAGAAGTGGAAGATGGCAGTGAAGTGATGCTACTACAGTAGAGAGAGAGAGAATGGAAATGATCCAGGTGAACTCAGCTAAAATCAATATACACATGAAACAATTAGAGCTTCTCGTCCTTTGTTTTCCTTTGTTTATTAGATTACCAACGAGGTTGATGCTTCCGTTGAGAATTGTTTATATCTTCTTCTTATTATTGTGGAATGATAGCTTATTTTTGTCTCGGTCTTCCTGTCTGTGGAGAAACCAACTCACGACGCGTTCACTCATTCATTTACTCGTTCACTGCATCAATTGGCTACTCTACACAACGAGAGAGAGAGAGAGAGAGAGAGAGATGAAAGGTAGTTCAAAAAGAATACCTGCAAGTGGCTCTTGACATGGGCGAGAGTAAGATCTTTCACGTCCATGAGCTCCAGAATCGACTTTGGCGTAGCTCCTGGTGTAAACCACCACAAAAGCAACATATATGCACAGATCAAACAGTCATAAGCACAAAAAATGTAAGATCACACTACACAAAGGTAGTGCAAGATCAGGCGGCATACTCTCGTGGCCGCCGAGGAGCTCGACGGCATGGACAAAGCGAGCATGCAGGCTGCTGGTCCACCGCATCCTTGGCGCCCTCGTGCTCCGCTTCGTCGGATATCTCGGCATAAACCCTGATCTCGACAAAGATCCTACACCACAAGGGAGGTGGCGGTATAACCCTGCAATCCATGTCGGTGGCGGTAGCTGAGGCGTCCACTGGTAAGACGAGACTGAAGGTTGGCTCCCGTTGGGTGGGTGCAAGTAGGAACCCATCAGGTATACATTGTTCGAATAGCCATTAGAAGAAGATGATGATGATGAAAGGAAGGAGGAAAACCCTTGCTGAACGAGTCCAGACTTAGGATTGCGATCGTCGTTAACCTGTGGTGGCGGTCCTCGAAACCTCTGATGGATGTTGGCCTCCGAAGAGACTCGGGAGACGCTGTCTGCGTTGGAGGGCGAAGAAGGGACGACGCATGGAGGGCCGATGTGTAAAGATAGATCGGGCGAGGCTGTAGGGTTGGTCTCAGAGACTATCTCTTGCAGTGACATCCTATGATCACGGCCTTTACCACTCACAGCTTATAGTTGAAGCTGGGAAATGGTGTTTTGTTCCAAAAGTGGGAAGAAGAAGCTCCACTGCTTACAAGACTCTGTCTTCTTCCATCCTTGTGCTGTTATCTACGAAGCACAAATGGACATATGGAAGATAGACAAGGGAAAAGGAAGTGGAATGGAAGGCAAATGGGATCTCTTCTCTCCTGCTTTCTTAATAAAGAGAGATATAAAGGAATATATGGTCAAAACAGGTTTAAGTAATGCATGGCTTTGAGGCTGCTTACCCTGAGAAGTTACCTCATCACCTTCCTACCAAGCATACACTGACTCATTTCTATAAGCTCAAAAGAATAAAGGAAAGTTAGAGAGAGAGAGAGAGAGAGAGTTGCACAAGGCTGTTTTATAGGCTCCTTTTAGTCTCACACTGCTCCTAATTCTTCTTCTCTATTATAGTACTGCAACAGCGAGGATGCCTAAAACAACCCACATCTGATGACTTCAATTCATCCTCTCTCAAAAGTAACTTAACCTGGAAGTTTGCCTGATGTAAGCCTCCTAAGAGGTCATTTTAAAACAAGATTTATCTAAAACTAATGTTTCGCTTCATTCCTTGAATGATGTCATTTCACCATTAATCAAGGTTCTTCATGCCAGAAAACTACACATTAATTTGATGCCATTGGATCTTGGCTTGCACAGGCTTTCTTCTTCTGACTAAGTCCACTGATATCAACATCAGAGAGATTAAGACTCTCGGTTAGGTCTAGACAATGGAGCTGTTCAAAGATTTTGGAGCCTTTTTCGCCTTCGATATCAAAATATTCAATTCCATGATCAAAGCACTTTACTCCAAACCTTCTAGTTCTAATCCCTCTTCGTGCCCTCAAGTATTCCCTTTCTAATCTTGGACCAATTCATGTCCATATTACTGTTCAATAAATTTCTCAAACCCTAGATTGTATCAAGTTCAAACTAACATACATAGTACATGTAATGTTTTGTTATTGGAAGTGGATGACTGATCAAAGGTTCCTCCAAAACCCGCATTTACAAACATATATAGAGATTCTTAAAGTTCAATTTGATACAACTCCGGACTGCTAAACAATGCTGCTACCTCCTCTTTGACATCTTAACTCTGTGCAAAGAGCATTTATGGTGCATAAGGAGTACATCAATGCCTGCTTTGAACTCAATGACATGGATTATGCATCACTAGTTTCATTCGTTTTATGATGTCTAACAAAAGATGAATGCTAATTTAGATCACAAGTGTTCCTAAATTCTGCTAATCAATGCCAGATTGTTATGTGGTCCCTAAACATGGATTGGACACTTCATGTTGTCCTTCTCTCAGAGCATGTATCTAAAGATGTCTCATGCAAAATAGAAATAAGCTGCACGCTTTCCAGGTAGAAGAACTAATTAAGTAGCAGTTGTGTTCACTGAGTTATAGGGGATAATAAACCTTTAATTAGAGCCTATTGAGGACATGAATAAGAAGTATACTTTGGGGGTTTAGTAGCAGGATTAAAGTCTCAATGTTGCACCTAAACATGATCGTATGAACGTATGATAATGACATAAAATTGTGGTCTATCTATCTGACTCATAAGACCAGCAGACAATGGAGATGTGACAGACCAGGTCACTATATCCTGTACTAAAACTTGAGCAGTAGATGCTGCATTTTGATTAGGTTCTTCGAGAAAAGAAATATAAAGAAAGAATAAATAAGAAGAATAAAGGGACTTCATTGTCACCACATAGCAAGTTGCAAAGCTAAGACAGCACACCTGCCATCTTAGCAATTTGAATTTGAAGGGGAACTACAACTTATTTAGTGCCCTTTTCCTGGTTTCACTGTCTCAAGAGAAAGAGGAAAAAGAGAGGGAACATATGCCTCTCCAGACCCAGTTAGTATAAGAGAGATGAACTGTAGGCATCTTGTTGTCCAAATTGTCACATCTATCAATGGAAGCAAGGAATCTTATGGCACTCAAAACATCTTTTAAGTCTTTCCTTTCACACAATTCACACCCACACCTCCTGGATCAAAGTGGATGTGACAAATGCTGCCTTTTCGGAGGTCTTTGTATGGGACTCTCCCTGTGAAGAAGAAAAGTAGGACCACATGGTTCACATGAAAGACCAGTATTTCACATAATTAGGTTTTGGCCCGAGCAACTCAAACTTGATTAATGTTTCTGAAATCAAGATCAGCTACTTTGATCATCATTGATGGTGCTTAAAGAATCAAATTTTATGTAATGTGAACATATTCAACTTTATCGGCGATGCAATAAAAGATTAATGGTGAGAATAATATTTGTGCATATTAACAATGATCTAGATCATTTCATTTAGTGATCCAAGCCGTTAAATATGTTCTGAACATTACTAGATGTTTGGACACAGTCGTATCTTGTTCAATGCTCCTCTATTTTTGGTCCATTTGAAACAAAAGTTTGGGTATGTGTTGTTTATCTTTCTTGATGCACATATTAGAAAGCTTCACTATTTATATGCCAAAAAAAATCTGATCTTTATCTAGGTAATAAGCATTATGTAAAAAGACCAAAAATTTAGAGATGCATGAAAATTCAGAAAATAACAAAACAAATCTATCATTAAGTTTGAGCCTACCACTAAAATGATGCATGAAAATAATATGATGGAGAAGAATAATAGTTGTTTGTAGATAATTTAGGGATTTGGGTTATGTCCAATGGTGTTGGTTTTCCATACAACTACTCGATTATTCTTTTTTGTAGCTTTCAAAATATTCACTTTTTATTGAATCATTTAATCATCGCCAATCCATCAAAGAATTCAACATAAAGCCTTCCACTCTGATGGCATGTTAAAATTGTCAGATCCCTGAATATTATTATGTCAATTAATTTTTTATATATAATAATATTATTATGAGTAATGGTACATGATCAAGTCATATGTTTTGTTCGTTCTTAATCCCTTTGAATTTGTCTACATTAGTGTTTAGGATCAATAAATCGAACTGCGGTGGAATTTTTCCTCCAATTTTTGTGAGGTTGGAGGTGGACTTTTGCAGGAACAAGCTTACAAGCCTGGAAGTACATATAATTGTAGCACCAGAATTACTTCTCCTGTCGGCTCTGAACAAGAACATGAAGATATTGCACTCAATAGCTATGTGGTTGGGTCAAATCTTTGTCAAGGATGCTAAGAACACAGCTTTTGCAGACAGCAAACTGTCCCATCAGATAGTATACTTTGGTATTAAAGATCGAAGTTCATACTGTTCCTTGGGTTTTTGTTTTTGTTTTTGTTTTTGTTTTTTCCTACTTCATTTATATTTTTCACAAAAAAATATATTAATGAATTTAAACAATAAGTTGTTTTATCGAAAGTTATAAATTAAATTTTTATATAGAAAATAATATGTTTGTTTCTTTTCTGCATCAATAACATTTGACTAAAGAAGCCTTTGGTAATCCTTTCTGAACCTTTAAGCATAAATCGTATGCAATTTACATATCAAAACCATTACAGTGTTTGGATATATCGTGTTGATTGATATTTCTGCTGCTTTCTTCTTGTTGAGCAATGATAGAGCCAAGAAATATTATTCATGTGGAAGATAATTGTCTCAACTAATGGTCTTTGTTCCTAAAAGTCACAAAGGAGGAGGAACAAGCAGTGGCCCAAGGATCTGCATTGCTGTGTGGTGGGGAAGGAACCCCATTGTTGTCACACACATGTGCCTTTGTTGCTTTAGGTGAAGGTCCACAAAACTTGCGCAAGCAGCAGCAGCAGGAAAAGCTTGGTGGAACCTCACCCTTTATGTCCTCTTAGGTTCTTGCCCCCACATGCAAAAGTCCTGCTATTGCTTGTTGCTTGGAAAAGCAAGAGAGAGTTAGCTTGGATTTTTGAGAGAGAGATAGAGAGAGGTGGTTGGTATCTGCATGGTATGCGTATTTAATCACATGACATTATTGACACTTCTACGGCCATGCATGGAGATGAGATATATATATATATATATATATGTGGATAGTATCAGGAATTGACACTTTTCCAGCCATGAATATGAGAGAACAAGATAGAGAGAAGAGAGAGGTGGATGGTATATGGTATGCACATTTGATCACATGACATTATCGACACTTGTACTGCCATGCATGGTGATGAGAAGAGAGTGAGAGTAAGAGAAAGAGAGAGGAAAGTGGATGATATACACCTTTCACTCATCCGAGAATGAGGAGGAGAAGAGAAACAGGTGAATGGCATGTGGCATGCATATTTGATCACATGAAATCGTCAACACTTCTTCAGCCATGGAGATCGAGAGAGAGAGAGAGAGAGAGAGAGAGAGAGAGAGAAAAGGACATGATGACAGTGTCGTTAGAAGGAAGGAATGTGAGAGAGGTATGGTGGAAGAACAAAAGGGAGAAGCCACGAGATGCTTGTCACTCACGTGATCTGAAGCTATGGTCATATGACGCAGCTGCATCAACCCAAGTCATGCAGCTAAAGATCAAAGAATTGTAGTTAGGAGAAGTAGATACTGAAATCACTACATGCAATAATTGCACGGCAAAGACACTTTATATATTTTTTTAGAGCATTGAGGAAGACACACTGCAGTCATATCACATTGCATTAAAAAGAGCTTTTCATCATTTCTTCATGCATAAATAAATATATATATATATTATTCACAATTAGTTTTTAATCAAAGAGTGATCCTCCTTTCAGAATTTACTGGTAGGCGCCCATAAGACAGTAAAAGGATTATTACGAGGTTTGAAAGTGAATCCACCCAAATTCAATCATTGATTGAATCACTTTTTATATCATATTTTCCTGCTATATTGAAAAATATTTAGGTGAGTTGGATAAACCCTATTATGTTACACTTATAAATGAATTGTGTTATGCTTAATTAATATGAAAACACAACAAACTCCTAAAATCACTTTTATGGAAAAAATAATAATGAAATCACTATCTATATTTACTTTTTTTTTTTTGAAAGGTTATGGTGAGTTAAGTAAACTTATATGATACTATATTCGCAAATGAAGTATGTTGAAGAATAGCGTTGTTCAAGCATACGTACGTAATAGACGAATATTCATGAGGTTCTCGTGAGAAAAGGAATATGAAATACATAATTCATTATTATCTGATCATTCTCTTCATCCTTGTTGCTTTCTGCAGATACTTCCTGAAAAAAGGGAATAAATTTGAGATTTGATGACAAACATGACGATCAAGCAAGAATGTTATCTTCATTTTGTCGACAATGATGATAAATCATATATTTATTAGCCATTTGCCATTGGACATCGCAAGAATTAAATAAGTAATATTATATTTAAACTGTCTTGGGCTAAGCCCTCATCACTGAGAGCCCCTCGTGAGACTAACTGAAAGACGTGAGAGAGAGAGAGACTGTGGATTTGGATGTATCTCTGGTAGGGATGACGTGTAAGTTTTTACATCTTGTAAGAAGATATACACATATAGTTAATCATATTGCGAGTCCTATTTTTTATAAAAAAAATTATACCAACAAATAATGTATTTGGGAACACATGTGAAATATGCATTGAATATTTAATGTATATTTTAAATATGAATTGATGTTTGATATATTGTTTTAAATTATATTTGGCCTAAATATTTTTATTACAAATGCTTAAATACTTATGCTACCATTACCATCTCAACATTAATAGGATGCTAATATAATTTTTTAATTTTTTAAAGTAACATATTACTTTATTTAAAATCGCATGATTATCAACATGATTTAGTAAGAAATCAAAATAATTTATATCTTTTATAAAATAAATTTTTATTTATTTATTTTTAAAATTATTTTACATTCATTTGTATGATTAATTTTTATTTATTATATATCTATGACATACAAAATTTTTTTAACAAGATGACATACATACAATTATTTAATTTATTTACTTATTAATTTAAATAAAAATATGAATTTTATTTTGAATAAATATTAAAAATATTTGAAAAGATAAATTTATCACATAATATTTGATGGACTTTTGAAATATAATTTTACCAAATAGTACTTATATTAATGCACATTTAAAATACAGTCTTCATCTATTGTTTATCAAATATTAGCTTTTCATTTTTGCGTATTCATTCAAATCCTTTTCTCAAAATACATATTAAAAATATAAATATTCTTTCAAACACAATCAAAAAAATTTTTAACGATCAAGTTAATATGTATCTATCAGTTTAATGAAGAAATATTTCCTTTTTATGCTTTGTTGATGTCATCTCTAGTAATTGATATGGTGTTACCGAATGATGATTTGAGATTTGTGCAAATATAAACAGATGAAGCTTAACCGATAAATAAGATGTAGCAACACAAGTTTCACTAAATATAATCACTAGTTGCATCTCACTAAATATATAAGAGACCTAAGGATGATGCAATGGAGTCAACTAGTAATTGGAGGTCCAAGAGCACAAGGCAGATTTCTTCGGGTACAAATATTTCCGAGTTAAGATCAATAAGATATATATTTCTTGTTTTTAATTTTCGGTTCATAAATATAAACACACTCTTCTCTTGTTTTAGATTGGCAAAAATTGCAAAGCTTCAAATAATCATATTTTGAAGTATATGTTTCCTAACTTGGATGGGATGGGATACAATATAAATATATGTTGCACAAATTATCTTAGCAAATCCAAAATTCATTTAAATCAAGTCTCAGCGTTTTGAACAAATTTAGGATGGCTTAAGCATTTGGATCGATTAATTGAATATATTCTTTCTCTTTTGAATTTAGGTGGTTTAAGCCTTTCAACAAAGCCCCTATCATGACACCATAATTTTCATCGTCCATTTCCTAATCCTAATGGAGAGAGAGAGAGAGGATAGGCCTCAATATTTAATGCTCATATCACACACCTTTGGTCAGAATAGGAATAGGCTTCCTGACTGTTGTTAAATTGATGTGAGAGCATAAATGTCACATAAATTTGGGATAATATGCTAAAATGAAAGTGTAGAGTGATAGAAAGAATATCAATTGTTATCCGATATATGATATGTATGGTATCCAAATTGAAAGAAAAAGACAAAAATCACTCTTCACCTCAACAAAGGTTTGATCGTAGATTGTCTCCCTCTTTCGATCGTGTGAATAAAAGATCAAGGAAAGATTATTAGAGATAATTATCTCATCGTGTAATATTTTATTAAATATTTTATCCATTTATAATTAGATATAAAACTTTATTTTTAATATAAAAAATATATTTTTTAATTACTCACGTTCTTACTCATCTATTTCGAATTACTAACTCAAAAATCAAAGAGATAAATAAAAAAACGTCTCTTGATCTCGGTCTAACATATCAAGAGCTTGACATTTTTATTTTAGAATCATCTTGAGTAACCCTACATATACGGGTCTGGATCATATTGGGCTAATCACGACGTTAATAATATATTTTTGTAATATAAAGTTTCTCAATTATCCAGTCACTCGACTCAACTTAGAAGATGATCATAACAGATTAAGAAGTCCGTGAGGTGCCGAGTTAATACATGGATCGTGCAGGAAGCATAGTTATATGTAAACAAACCGCATCGGACCAAGCAAACCGGAAGCAAATCCGACCGGTCTAATTGGATCTCTAAAAAACCGGTTTAAACCGACTGACACATTCGGGTTTGTAGGGGCGTGCACCGTCCGGTTTTGTAACGCTCGCCTTCAAATGTATTTATTTGCTGTCGAATGCTTCCATCTCTTTGAGGCTTAGGGAATAATAAAAGAAATTAAATCTTCGGCCCCATATCCGAGCTTTGTCCCACCGCTCCTCCTCTCCACCGTACGCCGTCCTCCGCCCTCCGCCTCCGTGCCCGGTGGCGATGGCGTTCTTGACGAGGTGGAGGGCGGGCATGGGAGGAGATGAAGGCAGCAGCGACGGGGTCGGAACCGAAGTCGAGGCGATGGAGGCGGAGACAGCAGCGAGGGGCGCACCACAAGGGGAGCGGCGAGCGACGGCGGCACCGGTGAGTTTTAGCGCACGAGTGATTAATCTTCGGCCGACTAGTGATACAAAGACCAACATCTACGCACGTAAAAATGCTAATCTCCACCCTGCAGATATGCTTGTAACATCCATCCCCACTCGTTTATGTTCCATCAACCCCGTTCAACAACTTTTTTCAGCCTCAGAGGTATAATGGCATGGGCTAATTATAGATTATCCCACCTCTTTACATCCCGATCCCTCGACTTAAATAATTTATATTGAAATCCCTATAGTTATGAAAGTGAAATATCTAGTTTTATTTTCTTACGGATAGAAGCACAAAAACAATGGGTAAAAATATAATTTTAATATCTTAGTTATGTTTTCATTGGTGACAGATTGTCACGGACTTAGCTGTAATTGTCTAAGTCGTGAGTCGCCCTTACGGCAAAGTCATGGACTTAACTGGAGTTGCCTAAGTCGTGAAATACTTTTACGCCAACTCTTCGGACTTAGCTGGGATTACCTAAGTCATGAGGCGCCCTTGCGACATATGCGTTCGCAAAGGATCAGCCTAGTTGTAACCTCATACGGGTCCTGAAGGACCTGTAAAATAGAAAATTGATTAGATTGAAAACAAATAACGAACAAATCCCGATATCTCACGAAGAGGGAAGCTTTACAAGCAATTCAGCGAGCACCTTGAGTACAAGAGAGAAAAGAAAGGAAGGAGAAAGCAATGACTTTAGAATGTAGAATGAACAGTTGCAAGTCCATAAACAACTACTTACTGGGTGCCGGGCGCGAAGGCAAGTTTCCATCAAGTTAACGTACGAACTTGTGAAGATTGCTCAATGCCCGACAATATATCGAAGCCCCATCCAGCTCTGTGCCACCCGGGGGATTCTAGGGTGTTGAGATGGCTGACGTTTTGCGTGCAGTTGCGGTTTGCAGAAAACAAGCCGTGGCATGGGAAAACAAAGCCATTTTGGGGCAGTTTGGCCTAGTGCGACGAGCGATCGTACTGCAGCGCTGCGAATTGTCGTTGCTTACATCTTCGAAGCAAAAACACACAAAACTAAGGCAAATCATGTTGTCATGTCTCTGTACAAGCATGCAAAAGTGACGAACGGTTTATTGAACGAAGTTGTTGTGGGTGTGTGACGACCATTCGTGATAGGATGGCAACACCATTGGGGTTGCAAGTGGTTGTTGGGATGAGGAGGGAGAGCAACTGCAAGAGATGAGGTGACGACGCAGATATCGATGCAGAGCTCTGCATCTGCGTTGGCGTTGATGCAATCGTTGAGCGGCATCGATGCAGATGCAGAGCGTCAGCATTTGCGTTGGTGCCTCACCTCTCATCACCAAGAGCTCTACATCTGTGTCGGCGCCGATGCAATTGTCGAGCGGTGTCGATGCAGATGCAGAGCCTCAACATCTGCGTCGGCGCCTCACCTCTCATCACCACTCTCCTTATTACCAATAGCCACTCGCGACCCCAATGGCGCTGTCTTGCCACCATCGAAAACGTAACTAAGACGTTGAAATTATCCTTTTGCCTATCGTTTTCGTGCTTCCGTCGGTAAAATCGATGGTATTAGGAAAAATGAAGCTAGATGTTTCACTTTTGTAACTATAGAGAATCCAATATAAACTTTTTGTCTAGGGATCAAGATGCTAAAGAGGTATAACTACATGTGGTAATATGTAATTAGCCCTAATGACATAGACCTTTACAATTTTGATTGCTGATATCTTTTGTATTGCTAGATGCATACTTTTTAGTGCTTAATAATTTTCTCTTTTTTCAATTTTTAGCAAAATATGATATTTTATTTGTTTCTTTAATGTTGTTCTTTTTTTATTTTTATATAATTTTATATTTTCTGATTTTTTTAGTTGATCATATGGTCAAACAGGTTGACACTCACAAAATCTTTCTATATGTTTTAAATATTCTTTGTATATATTAGCTTAATGATTTTATATCTTTATTCTTGAATATGCAGTGTGACCAATTGACCCATCAATCCAACTAGTGATCCAGTGATCAAGGTTTGGCCAGGATTGCCCGGTCCATTGTATGATCAGTACAAGCATTAGAACATCTAATGATGAGCCATTCAAAGATCATTTCTCTTAATAAAGAAGTCATCCAAATTTAATTTGTCCCACCAGAAAGACTGATGTGAAGTCGGCCATTGGCATGAGGCTCTTCCTTTATGGGTGGAAACTGTACTAAGATTTCAATAGTTATATGAACTATAAAGAGAATCATGTCAAATATAGTGACTTTTGTGCTATTGACATTTGACATCATAAATAGTATCCAATGTGAACTAAAATTTAAGGGTAATTTAAAATCTAAAACACAATAAAAGTTCTGTTTTGTAACATTCTCGGTATTATGAAATCAGATACATTTAGAAGTCTATTTTCCTTCACTAAACATTAAATTTTCTAACAAATAATGCAGCGTTTTTGAGACACATATAGATTGAATTGTATAGAACTGGGTATTATACTTTACAATTTTATGCGAATTAAAAATGTTGCTATTAGTTTAACCTAAACAACATTTGCAACGTGAACAATTTTCATTGCCATGTTGCAAGCACCTCTCTTTCTACTGCTTGCCACTCCAAAGTATAGGAATTGAGTTTCCTTTGATTGATTGAGTCAGTGGGAAAGTGGAAATGTGAGCTGGAGAACCATTTTGGTTTATAAAGAATTTTAGAAGAGTTTATTCTAGGTAAAAAAATAAACAAAAATCATTACTTAGTTAGCCTAGAAGTTTAAGAGTTGTGTGGAAAGATGAAAAGTCTTTTGGTCTTTTAAGGAGTTAACCTTGGGACTCTACTTTTATATTAAGTGCACTTTTTACTTTTCAGTTATGATAAGTTTTTTTAAAGCTACTTAAGTCTCCTAGAAGTCACATTTTAGGTTTCCAAAGGACCAAAAGGTATACAAGTTCCTTAAAAGCCAAAAAATAAAATCTATAAGGTTACTCTTGGGAATCATTGTCTTCATTTGATTATCTATACTAAGGCTCCTAAACCCCTATATCAATGGATAAAACACTTCATATTTAGATGAAAATAATTGCATCTTCTCGCTTCTAGTCTCTTACCCTCCTCTTTAATCTCACTCCTCTCTTGTTTTCTCTCTATTTCTCTTCCTGTTCTATTTCAGTTGGTTTCAGAGCCTATCAAGCAGCAAAAACTCACAGATACTTGCACCTTCAACATCAACCCCTTGCATGTGGAATTGGATTTTGGGAAGACTGTCCCTATGGAATTGGTGGATCACTTGGCTCTTGATGCCTAGCAATTTTTGAAAACTTCCTAATATTTTTTTTCATAAACACTTCAGATTTTGATGAAATAAACTTGCATCTTCTCTCTTCTATTCTCTTATTCTCCTCTTTAATCTCACTCCTCTCTTGCTCTCTCTCTATCTCTCATCCAGTTCTACATCATCTTGCCTTTGTTCAAAAAGCTCGAAATACACAGAGGGATGGTCTTGGGAAATAGGTTCAGTTCATAATTGCATAAAAGATCAGATGCGAAGAATGCCCTCCGTGTCATTATCCTTCGTTTTCCTAATCACTCTTTGGGTATCAAGTAATTCTATTTCATTATGTTTTCCCAGCTACTTTGAAGAATAAAGTGATTCTTGTTAGATTATCTATGCAGGAGATTATAATCCAACTATCCAAGAATGAATTGCTGTTCATTTCAGATAAAGGGATAATTTCCTTTTCTTTCCAAAAGCAAATTTGTTTATTAAATTAAACAATGGGTTCTTTGTTCATTACATTTCTAATATTTTTATATTAATTGAGAATCAAGGATAATATATTCTGTGGAAAGCTAGAAATTCACATCAATTACAAGAGTACTTAGTTTTGTCTTGACTTTGTATCTAGGTACCTACAAAACATTTATGTATTTATGAAAAAAAAGTATCGGTTACTTGTGCTTTGTTTACACAAATTGTGTTTATGTGTAAAACCTCATCCTCATGAAAGTTAGGTGATTAATATACATTGATATAAATTCTGCACATATAGTTAGGAAAAAATACATTTCCTGATTGCACTAGCATTCTAGTTAAAGCAGAAGTCTGTAGTTTAGATTTACATTTTTAGGGTCAAATGTTTATACATTGTCCTTTTAAAGGTTGAAAGTTAATTTTATATTTATTACATGCCATAATTTATTTGACTTCTATCAATAAAGGAGTTCGCACAGATCATAGGATTATTTTAGGATTTTGAAATATAGTGACACTTGAATGGGTTTAAGGATGAATACTATTGAAGGAAAATTAACATAATTTACACATAGGAACTTAAGTGAGTGGGGAAAAAATTCTTGGGAGATGGATAGTGATTCATATAAGATTTAATATACTCGAAAAGCTAAATAAAGAATGATCTAGTTTCTATTCTGAACAAATGTTTCATGGAAAGATGCAAAGAATTTGAGATAGAATTTTAATAATAAAATTTGTACCATGAGAAGGTACTTGTGCATTCTTGATGATGTATGGAATCCAGGTGCATTTTTAGATTTGAAAAGTGCTCTTCATGATAACAATCATGGAAGCAGAATAGTGATCACTACATGTTTGAATGAGGTGGCTTCAGTAGCAGATCAGGAGCGCTGTATGGTGCTTCGCAAACTTTATCAAAGTGAAGCATGGGAGCTATTCTTCCAAAAGGCATCTTGGAAAGAAGACGAAAGTTGTCCGCATGATATAGAGGAATGAGGGTAAAAGATTGTTGAGAAGTGTCAAGGCCTACCACTAGCTGTTGTGGCCATAGCCAGACTCATGTCACTCGAAAGGAAAACTGAGACAGAATGGAAACATGTTTATGAGAAACTAAGTTGGGAGTTCACTAACGACCCAAGCTTGGACAGTGTATAGCAAGTTCTGAACGTGAGCTATGATGATCTACCAAGTCATTTTAAGAATTGCATCTTACATTGTAGCATCTTTCCGGATTATAAACTCAACAGAAAGAAGTTGATCAGGCTTTGGATAGCTGAAAGTTTTGTCCGAGACAGAGCAACACAGACTATGGAAGAAGTTGCAGAAGAATTTCTCAATGACTCATCCATCGGTCCATGCTGCACATCGTAGAGAGGAATAGCTTTGGAAGGGTGAGGCCATGTCGAATGCATGATCTTGTGCGTGATTTAACTCTATCAACAGCCACAAAAGAAAATTTTAGTACCGTGTGGAAAGATTCAGAATAAGCACATCTGGGCGATGAATCTCGGCGATTGTCAGTTCACAACTGTGCCACTAACAGCATCTCGATCCCGATGGATTTTTCTCGCATTCGGTCTTTGTTCGTATTCAAGCGTGACTCATCTCTAACCAGCTTGCTATACTCTATATCATGTCATGCTAGATATCTGAGAGTTATAGATCCAGAGAATGCAGATATTGACAGAATTCCTGATGTGTTTATGGATCTATTTAACCTGCACTATTTGGGTTTGAGGAAGACAAAAGTTAAACAGGTTCCAGACTACATAGGGCGGCTTCTTTATCTTCAAACCTTGGATCTCTGTTACACTCAAATACAGAAGCTACCAAAAGGAATTACCCAATTACAGAAACTATGGCACTCGCTCACTCTTAGTTTGAAAGAGGAAAGCCGTCAAGTTTTTAATTTCTTGGCCTATGTAAAAGTTCCAAATAGCCTGCAAATCTTACGAGCTTACAACACATTGACATTGCTGCAGACGAGGAGTCAGTGGAGTGACTTGGGAACTTGACCCATCTCAGATTGCTTAATGTATCTGAAGTTCGAGGAATTGACTGCCCAGAATTGAGTGCCTCAACATCGCAAATGCCTTTCCTCTACAAGTTGTGCATCACTGCTTACAACGAGTATGAGGGTTCTCTGGTTGCAAGATATCAGCCCCATCCTCAAGAATCTTGAAAAGCTCCATCTTCATGGGAAGACTTGTGGAACCAGTCGTAAAGGAGCAACTCCATGCATGATGACTCGTCGGGCAGCTTAAGGCATGTGTGGTTGTTGTATCACTAATCATCACCTGGCTGAAATCACAAATCAGGGATATGGCATGCTGCATCTGGAGGGGAAGAGGGGGTTGGGTCAATTGCAGTACAATTTTGGATGGGCACCATGTCCATGGCTCTGTATTGCAGTCCTGGGCTTTTGCTGCTCTCGGAGTAAATCTTCAGGAGCTGCGCTTAGGCTGGAGTGGACTGAAGGAAGATCCACTTCCAGCTCTCTACCACCTTCACAATTTTTCAGTGCTCTATGTTCACAAGGCATACGATGGTGAGCAGCTATGCTTCAGCACAGACTGGTTCCCTAAACTTCAAGAGCTTCGTCTACTTCATTTATGTCTCAAAAGGATCATAATAGAGAAAGGTTCCATCGCCAACCTGCAAGTTCTAATAATGGAAGGCTTGCTGAAATTGATGATTTTTCCCAAAGTTGTTGAGTTCCTAACTTTCCTTCGGAAACTATATACTTCAAAGAGTGCAATGACTTCTACCACATGATCCAGGGAGATCGGAGAAGCAGTGTGGAACACATTCCAAAAGTCTTGGGCAAAAACCAAATTGATGGTACGAAGACCATTGAAGTCTTAAGCTGGCCCAATGGCATAACACATCCTGCTCTTTCGCAGGTACTCAATTTCCAAATCCCACCTGGCTTGCTTTTCTCTCGGTCTCTGCTTATTCTCATAATTTATCCATTGTTGTATGGGTACAAAATTGTTTGCAATACCATGCACACAAAAGGGTGTCCGAGTCACTCTGGCCACTTGCCAGTTAATGAATGAAAAATGTTTTTTGGGCAGAAGTAAACATTCTTGAAACCTTTTACGAGGTACATGGCCTTAATTGATCTGATGTGGAGGACACACATGAGCCCCAATCATCAGGGTAAGAGAGGCTACATCACTCCTAAAGAATCTCATGGGTGATTCATTCACCCTAAACAATAGAGTCTAATGTATTTTAATAGACTTCATAGTATTATATTTTCAATTTGCATTTGAACTTTCTTTGGCTTATTCAATTTTAAACAAGCACAAATAATGAGTAGATATTGATGCATGCATGTTCTCATATCAATGAAATTATCTTTTTGTACAACAGGGTATTAAATGCATGCTTAATAGTTTAATCCACATCCATGTAGGTATGGCAACATATTTATATGCATTTGAGTAAAATATTTACATTTCATGATGAGGGAAACCATTCTCATTGTGAACTTGTATCAGTCTCATTTTTATGCCTCGAAACTTTCAAGATTGAAGAAAATGAGACATGCAAGTTCCTCGAGTGGAATCTAATGATTGATGAACATTTTGTATGATGATTTACAGGATCATGAGAACTATGTGTCATCTCTTGAAGAGGCAATGCCACAAGTCAATTTTGAAGAACTAAATCTGCATTCTAGCCTCCAGGAGCCAATTCTGCAAACCACTCCATGCTGCTGTCAACAATTGCCACTGCAAGAACCAAGACCGGGGAACTGTCATATCAACTCATTGGAGCCTAATCCTGGAGAGCAACACAATCTGTTGACGCCTATCGCCAAAGAACAACACAATTTGTTAGAACAAAGTATTGGAGGACATGACATCCTCCAAAAGTGATCTTGTGAAAAAACGAGGTACGTTGTGGAGTCTCATGAATCAAATTTATGTCTTATTTTGTATGAAGTAATCACTCCAATTATATAGCAAGCAATAAATCACTTTTTGATTAGAGTTCATGGTTAATGTTCTCTTCTGATGCCAATTAAAAATTCTATCCAATTTGCTAATGAAATTATTGATGTATTTCCATTCATATATGAGAGATTGTATTCATGTATCAACTTATTGCTCATAAACATTAGTTGAACCAAAATAGTTGGATGGGTTGATATTATTGTACTCGACTTTTATGATTGAAAGCTTGAGATTTTTAATGGTACTTCTGTTACCTTTTTTTTTTTCTTTTTTTTATTGTATTTTAAGTATCAGAGACTTATCTTTGCTATTGTTGTACTACATATCTGATGACGTATATATGTCATCATATTGTTATAAGATCCAACGATGTATATGTTATCATAATGTTATTGAGTTACTTTGTTGGACTCTTGTTATTTTCGGAAAGACATTTGTACTCATTACCATTATTGGTCAGAAATAATTATATATTTAGGCTGAGCTGCTATACACTGTGATTTCTCTTCCCCCCAAAAAGATTTCTAGTTCCACCTGATATGATATCGAATGCAATCATGCAATTTTAGGAGAGGAGATTAAGGTGGCCTTGCATTGTAATGTCCCAAAGTTTTCCAACCTGTAATAAGATAGGCAATTGGAGAGGTGACTCACTACACACCATCCACTATATAGTTTGATCTAAAATATATTATAAAACAGTAGTTTGATTTAAATATATTATAAGTGCAAATCCAAATTCACGGGCTCACTGACAATACTCAACATTGATTCACATACATACTGGTTACTTGTGGCAGTAGTAGCACAAGAAACTGCAGCATTACCGACTCCACCCGCTTTCCACACATCTCCTTGCATCAGAGGTAATGGCATCGTTCGATCCCTATAAATCAAGCCGACGCCCGTGCCACCACGCACCACTGCAGGAACTCCCCATAGCAATGGCCTACCGGTCATGGGCTGCGTCCCCGGACCGTGCCTACCGAAGAAACCAGCTCCGGCGCTGACACTAGCGCGCCATGAAGGGTGGTGAGGCAAACGAAGGCAGTCACTGAGGCCGCACACACTGTGGCCACCAGTCTCCATGGCCGGACCGAGCTGAACATGCCTCGTCCGCAGACGGTCGCGCTTGTGCGCGTTTTGGTGCCCGCCGAGGGCTTGAGAGGTGGGGAAGTGGCGGCAGCAGTAGTGGCACCCGAAGCGGCGGCCGCTCTTGCTCCTGCCGCGATCGCCGCCGCGATCGCGGGAGACGTCGATGCCGAAGAGGCGGATGCCGGAGGCGGCGGAGGAAGGCTTCTCGCAGGCGGCAAGATCAGAGGTCGCGAGCTCATCCATCTTGGTCGGAGGTGTGTGATAGGCTTAGAGAAAACAGGATTTTGGGGGAGAGAGAGAATATATAGATCTTGTACAGAGATCTTGTCTTGTTCGTTAAATGTCTCTCCTGTTGTCGAGGGAGAACTCTCTCCCGGAGTTGTGGACGAGTTAAATGGCCTTTGGCATCGTATACCAAGAACAGTTGGTGCACAGACCTCTCTCTCTCTCTCTCTCTCTCTACTCTTATTGCTGGAGAAAGGATTTTTCTTCTTCTTTTCAGATATTAGTTTAGAAAGCAGAACAAGAGGGAAGCACTACTAGGATCATCTCATCTTCTTCATCTTCTGTGCTTTTAACAAGCCAGTAAACAAGGCATCACATCACCCCATCTCTCTCTCTCTCTCTCTCTCTGGCTTTCCTGCATGTGTCACCAAGAGTCAAAATGAGAGAAGGGAACTTGACAAGCTCTGATGATGGTGAGTCTTATTCTATAAAGTGTGCGTCTCTCCCTGGTACTGTTTGCTTAGCTGTTGGTTGCTATGTACGTATCAGCTAGTGTCTTCAGTGGACAACCAAGTCCTAAAACATGTTAGGTGATTGATTTAATAGTGGTAGATCCTCTCATATGTCATGAGATTTTGAGCTAAGCTATTTTCCCTCTCCAACTTCATGCATGTTTAGTTAGAAACCCTAGCCAAGCTTTATGCTTGGAAGATTAAGTTTGTTATCTTTGCATAAAACTTTAATTTTCATTTATCAAAGGTTATTTTTCCTTTAGGACGTCGACTAGTTTAGCCGGGAATGTTCTTAGCCATTTATACTAAACTTTTCTGATTGAAACCTGTTTTGACCACTTAGCCCTGAGAGCATTCCCATGAAAAGCTAACAACTCATGATCTGATGACATTGAATTCTTGACATATTTCTGAATTGAGAGACTTGTATGACAAATGTCATGGAGAAACTCCACAACCGCTTCACTTTGTAATGATAGTTGAGGAGGTGGTCTTTATGAGATGAAACATCATGTTAGGTGAAGAGAAGACAACAACTAATTCCTAACCCTCATGTATGTGTTTGTGCAATTGCTCACTTCTTTCTATCAGAAACATGTCATTGTCCCTGTGACATCAGTGATTCATGCTTCAGATAGTAACAGGTGCTGCTGATTCATGTGGACTCAGATTCTGGTGTTCAATGCACCTCCTCCCCCCTTCCAATTGATAGCAATATTTGTCATTTCTGACAATAATATGTAGCTACCAAAAAAAAAGGACCCTCTTGTCATTTTCTAGCTGTTGTTCCTTGCAAACCCATCTCTTTGTGGATTATTGCTTTCCAAAGCCTGTCTTTCTTGCATGTCATGAACCCTAAAAAAAATTTAAATTGATACTCCTATATATAGTAAGGTTGATTTAAGTATCATTAAGCAAGGATGTTCTCTATTTTTTTTAGGGTGTATACTAACTTGGATATAGATAGAGGATAAGACGAAAAGAAATTATTTAAGATAATATGAATTAATGCTAAGAAGATTTATAGATATTAAATAATTATTACTTATAGTATGAGGAGACATATAGAAAAATCCAAAAAAAAAAATTAGTAAACACTAAAAATGAAAACATGAATGCTCTTAATTTAGTTAAGGATATTACCAATCTTAAATGATTGAAACATTACGATTTATTATCGTTGTTACATATGTATGATTACTAGAGTATGATGCTTCAAGTTTGTCTCAATAGAGGGTAGAATAGGCCTATTATTATTAATCTGAGCTTAAGTATTTAAAAAAAAATCAAATTAATCAAGCTAATGAGGTCAGTTATCTCGTCAGATCAAATTGTAACACATAACATTTTGTTATTGTATGAATAATGATATATTGTTATTAGAATTTTAAAGTATGATGACACCTTATGTTTAGTCTCATCCAACATGTAAGAGAGTCTGCTACTGTTAATTCAAGTTTATATATCTTCAAATAATGGTTCAGACATATTCAATTAATAGGATCGTTATCGGATCATATCAGAACAGGTGATTTTAGAATGCCTAGGCATTTCAAACCAACCATATTAATATGTCATTTATCTTTGTGGATGAGATCAATAAATTATATCCATATATATATATATATA